>JAQQAE010017972.1:0-11318 GCA_029823295.1 Pseudamia nigra
CCAGTGCTATAGAGTAAAAACAGTGACAGTGCAGAGATCCCCAGGGAGTCAGGGAGAGAGAGATAATCAGGAAGCGGCAGGTCTTTCACGTCCGAGACCTGGAAGTGACTACAGGCTAATGGCTGTTAGCCATTAGCCGTTAGCCTGTGTTACTTTGGCTAATACTTGTTAGCTTCGCCAAGACCCGGAAGTGACTACTTGTTATCCGGTTACCTTGTCAGAGGTACATTTTTTGCAGTTTTTTTTCTTTGGTATACGAATTTCTCGTTGTCAGAAGAGCTCTTTGTCCGAGGTACCACTGTATTATAGCAGTCTTGAATATTTAAGGGGAAAATCATACAGTGTAGCTCCACACCACCCTCTCTTACAACGTAACAAAACTGCCCACATGCCTGACTTCAGCAGGATGGCCTCTGCGCCTCCCGCCTGCCGCTGAGCGCAGCCGCTACACTTTGTTTATGGAACATTTGCACTTTCTAGACAAAAAAAACTCACTCTCCTATCCTGTCCTGTAACACATTACATTCTGTGATTATCATTAAACTTCTAAATCACATCTACATTACATTTATACTACTCATGAGCATTTTCATACAGTTAGTAAATCAACTTAATCATTCTGTTAGTACTTAGTTACATATAATCACTGCTTTTGCGGTCGATAACCTATTTGTTACTAGTTATTGAAGCTAGTCCAAGGGGCCTTGAGTCTACCTAACTTGACACCTTTAATCCATGATCCATCATCATCTCTACTGTCTGATGTGAAGTATTGCATCTTTTACATAGTTTTCATCCTGTTAAATTTGTTTTTGTGGCATTCAAACTTCACATTATACATCTTATTCAGGACATCTATACAATTGCTTTTCATAATTCTAACATTTATAATTTTTTAAAATATTAAGCTTATTTGACTTTTTTTTGCCATAGGAAATGAATGGCGAACTCTAATGGAATGTGCTTTGATCCTTTGATTATTACTCCACTGAATAGTTAATTTAACTCTTGCACTTTTCAAGCAAGTTCAACTATTTTGCCTCAACAATCCTACACCATCTCTTCACATTTGCTAGTTTGGACTGTAATCAGTCGTAATGTTGAGGAAGGTGCTTGGTGATTCAACTTAAAAGTAGCTCCCATCAGATGTATTTACACTGGAATAACATTCCTTTTTAAGCATGACTAGAAAGTAAAGCTCCTTGTGTTAAAATATAGGGAGCAAAAGTCACAAAGAATGAATATTCAGTTTAATTACAGATACGGTAAAACTCTACATAACCATAAGGACAAAGTATTTGTACTTAAACCATACACACTAACAATGTGAAGTTTGCCTTCTTTGATGACTCTGAAACTGCTCTCTATCCTCTTCTGTTTCTGTGACATTTAGCTCATTGTTCTTTTTCATCTTTCTCTTCTTTTCGTTGACAGTCTCTTATTAGCTCAGTGTGTCTCCCAGAGGACAGCTTCACAGATGAGTCCCCTAGTTACAACATCACTTATTGATTTAAGAGCTGCCACAGGCATTGATCTTTAACAGACATGCTTCTAGCTGCACACAAAGTCATTTCTACGCTTTAGAGTTGTGAACACGTCCCCCACCACCCCCTACATGCAAGCAAATAGATACTGGGCTGAGTTGTTTTTTTTTTTTTTTTTTTTTTACTACTATTGTGTATTTAACACCTGCAAATAGTAAACCTTTTTGACTGTTTTAGAGATTTGTGAAGAGCAGAAATCAAGTGTGTTGTAAACAATGGCTTGTTAGTAATGATACAGCAACCCCATAAACAATTTGGACACACCATACCCTATGTTTTTCTGTATTTTTATTTTGTGCAACATTGTATATTGATGCTGTATATGTCCAAACCATTTGTCAGTACTTAAGGAGCAGCCTGGTTTCACTTATGATCATCACACAATGGGTACAGCATGTACAGAGTTGTTGGTTGCCATTTTGCTAGTAATGGATGTAATGAATTGACCGCGAAACCACTTGTTGCCGAGCAGGACTGCCCTACTCTGAGCCATCAGCGCCGCTTGACACTGAGCCACAGGAGCAGTGTACGGCTCGACAACCACAGCGACACGGCTCGATAAACCCTCTAATGACAGCAATAGTGATTTTAGCATTTGTTCACTGTTGATTGATTTCTTAAAGAATGCACAGAAACTTCACATTGCACAAGTTTGCAGTTAAAACCAGCCCCCACCGGACTTCTGTTTGCAAAGAAGAGCAATGATGCTACCTAAGCTAAGCTATGCTACTTAAGGCAAATCCATTTGTTTCAGAAGGGGGTTCTGAAGACTACTTTGAGTTATGATGGGTACATAGCTAATCTAGAGCTACCCAAGATTAAAAGTACAGTACATTGCTGCAAATGAGCAGGACATGGGCACTTAAAAAATAGGTAGCCACTGTTGCCATGTATTTTTCCAAACTTGTCAACTTCCTTTATTCTTCTTCACCGGGGGTAGTCACTCCCAAGTCACGTCAGGTGTCAGAAGCAAAATAATGAAAAAAGAGTTAATAAAATTTGATGTGTTATCTCATTTTGTCGTGATTCCAATTTTGTTTTGACAAGAAAAAAAACAAATGTCTTTTTTGACATCTTTTCTTTTTGTTTCACAAATGACATATCAAAAGAACAAAGAGTACACAGATTTAGTACTAACAACGCTATTGATTCTGTACCAACCCTCCCTCTGCACAAAACAACTGATGGTGTAAAGCACTTGAAGGAAACTAACTCCTGACAAGGCACGCAAACCATTCTGAGTGACTCCCTGGTGAATGTGAGGAGAGAACACAAAGCTGTCCATCCATCCATCCATTTTCTACCCCAAAGTTGTCATTAAAGTAAAAATTTTTTTAACCCTTTATTGATTCCAATAATTCCAAACATGTTCTTAAAGTGATATACAGTAATGCAGTAGTAATCTAAATCAGGTGGAGTTCAGTAGTGTTTTTAGAGGTGACATGTATTTAATCTACAAACACACAAGAAAAACACTGACTGCATAATCAAATGTAATTTTCTTGTTACAAAATTTCAATGTAAACCCACTGTCAATAATATACAGGTTTGGTCACATGCTGAGTTAAAGACACACACACCAACATCTTCCAGTGTGTGTGTGAGCTTGGACATTACTTCACCGGAGTCAGCAGTGGTGACAGGAATGAAGGATATGGTGAAGAAGAGTCACAGGTTGAGGAAGTGAAGGGGGGGGGGGGGGTACTGAATTATGCATGCCAGCAGCCTCAGCCTTCTCAGTTGGATTCATTATAGGGGCTGGCCAGGTAATATAAGAACCGTCAAGCAAAACAGTAGAAATGGTAGCAAATGAAAGATGTGTGTGCGCACGTGTGTGTGTGTGTGTGTGTGTCTGTGCGCGCGCTCCACCTGCTCCTGCCCTAGAGCAGTAGTGGAGAGGTGACCCTGCCATGGTAATAATGTGCTGGGGATTACAATTTGATGGAACCAAGCCACAAGGGTTCTCTCCTGCCCACTCTAATGACAGCTTGTTGCTGCTGGGAACGCTATACGAGGTCCACTTGACACACACATACACACACTACTTTTCCCTCTCTTCACGGAATGAGAAGGGGTAGGTTGAGACAAATCACAGAGGTAGACGGGCAGATTTGTAAGGTTTGTCAAGCTTTAAGACGCATCAAAAGTAAAAAGGAGGAAGAGGTGCACAATTAAGAAATTTAGGATGACATGAAAAGTTGAAATGAGAAAAAAGAATGAATAGAGGTTCGAAGTGGTTGTCCAGACAGATAGACGTCAGGAGAGCGCTGTTGACATCCGATGTGCCTGTCGCACACTGCTCCAGACACGTCTGACTGCATTGATTCACTGCTTGAATGAGCTGACAACAGTTTTACCTTTTCTTTTTTCTGCCAAGTACAGATGTATCACACAATCAGCCCTCAAGTCCCCATCTTGTGTCTGCTAACTACCTGCTGTTGAAGCAAACACGTCTAATTAATTAGACAAATGTGATACTGTCATCAAGGATAATTGTTTGTCAGCACATCATCTTGCAAGCTGAGCATGAGTCAGTCAACCAGTTCAACAGACAGACAGACAGACAGACACGCACAAATCAGCCAATTAATCACTGAGGGAAAAATCTGCTCCGAGAAAAGACATGCTTAAATGGTAGATGTCCACTTTCATTACATTTACCTCAGTCTCATTTGCAGCAAATGCTAATACTGTACACTTGTAATATGTCTCCTTTAAAGTTGTTTGTAAATTTTAATTGCATTTTCTGTAAAACAACACTATAGCTTTGTTAGACATGGCATAATACATACTGCTAGCATTCTGGCAGAAAGTGCAATTAGTATGTAGAGGGTGAAAAATGTGAAAAATATGTCAGTGATACCCAGATGTTTACTGATCCACCTAAATGCATAGATACAGTAGCTGCCTCTATCGTACTGTATACTGCATCTGACAGTGCATTGCTGGCAGCAAATTCTTCTTTTTTGTCTAATGTCAGACAGCAATCAGTGTAATTAGTTCGTTTTCGCCATACAATGCAGGAGCTCTGACAGAGGTCACTACACATTACACGTGCAATATCTGATTTTTGTCAAATAATTGCGCTGTAAACTACTGTAAACATGTACCTACAGCTGACAAGAAACTGAAACATGTAGCATCCAGAATACAGTGCCGTGAAAAAGTGTTTGCCTCTTCCTCATTTGTTGCTTTTATTTATATTTGTCACACTTAAACGGTTGAGATCATCAAAAGAATTTAAGTAATATTTAAGAAACCGCAAGTAAACACAAAATGCAGTTTTTAAATCAAGGTTTTTTTTTTATTTTAAGGCAAAAAAAAAATCCAAACCTACATGGCCCTGTGTGAAAAAGTGCTTGTCCCCTAAACCTCATTACTGGTTGGGCCACCGTTAGCAGCAACAACTGCACTCAAGCGCCCACTCATCTTTGCAGAATTGTTGTAATTCAGCCACATTAGAGGATGAACTGCCTTTTTAAAGGTCATGCACTTTTTCTATCAGACCTTCTGAACTTGAATGATAAAATGATAAGTGCTACAGTAGCAGTGAAAGGCCGTCTCAGGCAGATGAAGTCTTAATAGGCTAAAATGAAACTAGACAATTACATACAAGTACTTCATGGGTCTTTAAAAAACAGAAAACGGCTGCCTCTCATGGGTCTTCTTTATGTGTTTTGACACAAACCTCAAATTTGTGTTACCGACCATACATCTAAAATTAGAACAAGCCCCAATTATTTTCCTAAATCCCTCCTAAATGTTCATAATCTCTTTTGTTACACAAACTGTCTGCAGTGTTTTTTCTTTTTTTTTTTTTTTCATGTGTTTACTCATTCACTGGAAATAAGCCGTAATCCTTCTCTTGTGGCAGGGTTTGCCCTGAAAGCCCCAGGAAATTAGAACATAAGAGTAAAAAACAGGGCAAAGCACTTGAGAAACACTTCATATTAATGGAACTAAATCACTACTAACAATGTTTCTGTTTGCCTATAATGTCTGATCTACCATTTTTGTTAAGAGATGAGATTAGGAACTGTGCTCAATCTCCATAAAGCAACATATAATCACACCTCATTATGCAAACAGGTGAAAGGAACAGTACAGGATCAGTTTTATTGTTTTCCAGAAACGTGTCCTTGTCTTCTCTGACCAGGTGAGTTGTGTCCTCTCAAAGCACAAGCACAGCAAGAGGGCAACAATACTGTATATGTATGTAACAAAAAATGTCAAATACTACAACATTTGAATAAAAGCAGAAGCTGCAGGCTTTAAATTTGGGTATGGCAGGCAACTAGAAGGTGAAAATAAAAACAAAACAAAGCAGAACTCTGGCACAGAGGAGGCTTGAGTAAAAAATAAAAATTGAATGCATAGAGACTGCCAAGCAGCCATGGAGAGAATTGACACCCATGATTGGGTCCGCACCAAAGAGGCAAATAAAAGAAGCCCCCTAAGCCCTTGTAATCAGTAGAGGAACAGACAAGGCCGGCCTGGTTTTTCCTCCTTAAGCTCTGGTGGAGTTTGGGGTCCAATGCTAGTCTTTCAGGAGGCTCTGCCAAATGGCACCACACATCAAAGTCTTTAGCTGTTAGCCTCCTTGCCTACTCACGTCAATGTCCCAGGGATTAGCATTAGCATAATTGAGGTTTATGTACAGATGCTTAGTGCAAGGGTTTGATGGATCACTATTCTGGAATGGGAGTGTGTTGTGTAATGTGGATTTTGCATCCATTCTGCTTAAGACTATGAACACCACCCCCATAGCCTATTACACCGTGTAAAGCATGCACAGCCACACTCACAGTGGAACATTTATCTAAGGCAGCACACAAACATGTACCTCCTTTCTATAACTGTCTGTAGTTAGATACAAACAAAATGTAAGAATATAGCAATGTAATGAAAATGACTATGTCATGAAATAATCACAGAGGACAAACCATTACACCCCCCCCCCCCACACACACACACACAGACAGGATAATACTAAACTCAGAGGTAACTTCTCATATTCCTACTAATTCAATCAATCAAAATAAACTTCATATCAGTAATCTAAACCAACAAAGTGCTAAATCAGCGGAATGTTATAAGAATAAAAGTATGCAACATTACATGCTTAACCTGCACATGACATGACACACACCCGACGTTGATGGATCTCATTTTTTGCCTGGCCTGTATTTAAGAAAACAACATGTATTTATTTGGGTAAACGCTGCCTCCAACTTCCAATTGGCTCCCAGGTTTAACTGGGGACATGTTCTGGAAATTTAACAGTCAACATTAGCAGGGTCTCATTTTATCTTTAGTTACAAACTGTCAGTTATGTTCTGACACAGACATCTGTATAGTTGCATCCAAATTTATTTTTGAATTAAAACATTTCCTACACTTTTTCATGTATTACTTAGGACAGTAGTTGAATCTGAACATTGAAGATGTAACATTCAGGACTGCTGCATCCACACAAACAATTAGAATATTCAAAATGCATAGGACATAGATAGAAAATGACAGAGAATATGGAAAATATATCTAAATTACCCAGCAAAACAGAATAAAAATTAAACAATTAGCTATTTTTAAAAAATTAAAATATGTGAAAGTCAATGCACATTGTAAAACACACACAATCTGTGCAAGTTCCAGGTAGTGTAGTCCTTTTGTTGATCCTTAAAATGGTGCTTTGCTTATACTTTAGTCAGCTCGTTCTTTTCACCCCTATGCTTGTACTGTATGTCTGTGTGTGCCCATACTGCAATCTGTTTCCATTAAAGACAAGTTATTGACTCCTCAGTCACCCAAGCACAACAGTGACACTGCTGGGACTTTATTTCTGGCTCATGAGACTTGGGGTAATGGAGCTGCACCTTCTCTGATGAAGGCAGTGCAGAGCTCCCAACTGATGGCTTTATTTAGCTCCTGCTCTTAAGGGTCAAGGCAGAGGAAGCACATGATGTACGACAGTGTTCTTCTCCCAGGTATGTGTATGTTTGCATCTGTTTGTGTGAAATCTGTTGAATTTGACTGAGTGCCGACCCTGATACAAAAATATCGTGGACTTGCAAATGAATGCATAGTACATGGACGGAAAAGGTTGCACATTGTTTCAGGAGTGTAAAAAGTGGGACATTTTACTACTAATTTATTTGCATATATTTGGGGAAGTTTGCAGAAAAGTTCTGTTGAATGTATTAATAGTCACAGACTCAAGTGTTTATCACTTACTAAGCATTCAATTTGTATTTTTGTGTGAGTGAGTGAGTTTCCACCTGGATGTACTGCATATTTTAATCTTTAGAAGTTTCCAAAAGAAAATGCACACTTGGGGGTTTGAGTCGTATACATAGTGTTGTTCTTTCAGTTTGTCTCTCTGTGATGACCCATTGTCTGTGAGATTATAAAGACTGATGGGTGCGTTAAAACTTTTAATCTAATTAATCATGCAAATGGATTAACCTGGAGTAACACATTAATTTTGACAGCCCTAAAGTATATATATATACACTTGTTGTGAGGGTTGTGTCAGGAAGCGCATCCGATGTAAAAAACCAATGCCAGATCAAACATGCAAATCATTGGTATTTCGCTGTGGCGACACCTGAGGGGAACAGCCGGAAGGAGAAGAAGAAGATATACACACACACACACATATATATATACATATACATATATATGTATATATATTGTGTACATTTGTACAAGTGATGAATGGATCACGTCTCATCGATATCCACTTCTACACAACACGCAGCCAGCAGAACAGCTAACTCTGTGTAATTATCCACTGATGAAAACACATTTGTGAAGTTTACATTCCATTTATCCTAAATCCCATACATCTTCAGCATAGGCTGTTGAAGATGTCAGACTGGAAGAGTAAGTTATTTTTTGCCACCAGTCAGTACTTATATGAAATATAGCAAATTGTACCATAGGCATTTTTGGTACCTTTATTTTTTAGAATGCACATGGCTGCAGTGCTCAGCTAATTTTGCCAGATTCCCTAAAGTGTTTCTGTATTTTCTAGAAAACTCTGGCCCACACACCTGACTAGCAGTTAGCAGTAATGTATCGTAAATGCTAAAGGCAGTCATTAGACAAAAGAGGAAGATGACTGTGACACATCATGGGATGTGGAATTTCACCTGTGTAGTACTCTAAACGTTTTGCATTAGTACATGTATAATTGCTACTCCATATGAATCAGTATACCTCTTATAAATACTGTATGACATTTCATTTTATCATCATGAAAGATGTTTGGCAGGTGTCAGAGAAAATGATCGTTTTCTTGTCATTGTTGTCTTGCTTGTGCTGACGATTGTAATATGTAAGTCTGTTTAAAAACAATAGCTGCACAAATCATCAACTTTCAGTGGCAGCTACAGCATCAGCCCAAGCAAAAAGATGAACACAAATAGCTGTAAAGAATCAGAAAAAAACTTTTGTCATCATTGGGAGCTGGTTTTTTGGTTTGTTTGTTTTTGTATTTTGTGTATTAAATGGCAAATGGAATGAACAAATGATGCATGACTTCAGGTCACCCACAATAATTGCATATGAATTTTCATCAAATTCACCAAAGCTTTTTAAAGTTTTTAGTGTGACGGCATTACAGTTTCATAAACACAGCAACTTACAATATATATATATATATACAGTGTGAGGAAAATAATACACAGTAAGACTTTGGAATATTTAATAAGAAACTAATACAAAAACACAGAGTGTAAAATGAGAACATATCCGCTAAGCAAGAATATTTGCACTTGCTAAGTGTAAATATGTGCACAATGTGAGTGCACCATATCCTTTACTGCTGGATTTTGAATGGAAGTATCAGATTGCCCTCAGTGTCTCTGTGTTGCCAGATCTCTGACTGGTTTTTGAGTTTGTACGCTCTACCCAATATTCTTTGTTTCACAGTCACAGGTTTTGCTCAAACATTATAGAGGGTGAGAGCGGGTGGCATTTTAGTTGGCCATCTCTCGGTCTGCCTGGAAATTTTCAGCATCAAACGTCAATGCATCAGACTTAATTTTCCATTTTGGTGGGTTTTAATGGATTTATTTTTGCTTTTTCTGTGTACGTTCATTAAGGAAACAAAAAATGAACCGAATAATCATGAAAATGAATTCAATAAATAAGAAATTAACTAAATAAGTAAGAAACTTCCCAAAATAAGCAACGCAATGAACAAAAGTTATCAAATTTCCAAGAAAGTAAATTAAGCCAGAAGCTCCCTGATTGTTTGTGATCTGTTGAAAAGGTGGCAACTGAGTTGAAGAAATTTGACTGATTTTTCAATCTTTCCTTGTTCCAAGCAGTAGTACCACCCGAAAGCTGACAGGATGGAGACATTCAAGTGGTCAATAATCATGACAAGTGTCAAGTAAATTGCTTCAGCCACTTTCAAGATATTGCATTTTTTCTTTACAAGTAGTAGCATACCATAGTATCATAGTATCATAAAAGGGTAGTGCCACCTATTTCAAAAGTTGACAAGATGAAGATGTTTAAGTGGTCAACACCTGAGATGAGTTTCAATCAGAAGGCAATGACCTGGAGGTCGATGTGGAAGCAACTTTAAATTGTAATACTGCCACTTGGCCACTGGGGAACTGTTCATCAGGCTCCAAGAACCCTTTTTCCCATACATGTGACTTCTATCTGAAAATACTAAATGAATAAATGCTTGTCATGAGTCATTTTGGCCTCAAACATTTTATTTGGATCCTCTAATAAGTAATGTGGTGGTCCATCTGCAACGTTTTGCTCTGTTTTTAAGATATTACTGGAAATATTCTGACAAATCACTGCCATGCTGGGCTTTGATTGACATGTCGCTATGGTAACTCAACTTGCTAGACCAATTCAGACCTTCTTGTCTTCTATTTATTCAATTTGTTCATAGTTTTACCTGAGATACACTCGACTGCAGCTGTGGGTAAGTGTTTACACTAACAACATGTAATATGACTTTGTTTGACACTGTGTGGTGAAGTTTTACCACGGTAGTAGCTAGCAACTAATATTATCTTTCCCGTGAGTCCCCTGGCATAAACACTCAGTCAGCCCCGCTGCCGTTTATCCAAATATGGTTACATCTTGTTTTTGGCTCAAAATGGCAGCCAGGAAGTGACAACCTGATTGGCCTCAAAACGACCCTTCAAAAACTAATGGATGATGTCATGGTCACTTTGTTCAGTAATATATATAGACTATGATTAATAGATAAGGACTTTGATAAATTTATACAGTCAATGATTAATACATAAAGACTATGATTAATAGATACAGAAAATGACTGATATATACAGTACCAACTATGATTAAAATATACAGAATATGATTATAATATACAGACTAGGGTTAATATATACAGACTATAACTAATACACTGCCCAAAAAAAAGGTCACGACCTGAATTTAACTAAGCAAATAGGTACGAGCCTCCCATTGGATGATTTCTGTATGGGTGATTATGTTTCAGCTGGCAACAAGTGATATAGGGATAGTGGTGTAATCAAAGCTAAAGGCAGTCCAACAAAATATTATGTTCCCTGGCAAACTGAAGTCTTGTTTTCTGATTAGCTTCACTGATAAGTGGTATTCTTAAGGCTATGCAGCTATTAAGTCCCAATCCCTTGAGCCACATTTGCATTATGTGTGTGAAAATGCGTTTATTTTCACTATTAAACAGTCCTGAGTTCTACTGTTGTTTTTTTTTACAATTTTATTTCACCACACATTTTTTTTTTCCCC
>JAQQAE010017973.1:0-11317 GCA_029823295.1 Pseudamia nigra
TTTAAAATAATTCTGTTGAAGTACAATTCAAAAGCAATGTCTGATTTTCATTGGTTAATTTTCATAAAATTTTTATTCATTATTACGTACTTTTGTCAGATTCAAGTTATTTCTGTGACCATTATGGGTTTTTCTGTCACTTATAGAGGGGTACCAACAATTTTATCCACATCTGTATATTTGTGGGAAGAGTGTTCTATTCATACATTCCTCTGAAAAACACTGTTTTTGTTTCCTTTTGATAGCATTAGTTTTTGCTTTGGCTAAAATGAAATAGCTAGCAGCTGCATGTCTTGTACTGTAGTTATGTACTGTATGCTGTTACTGAACTCTAAATGATTATATATTTCTGATGGGATCTTTGTCTTAATGATATTCCTAATGAAAACTAGCAGTGAATAAACCAGTCTGTCTTTCACAAACAACCACTTTAGTTTTGCATGCATTAAAACAACATTTGTTCTATAATTACAATGCAGTGCAATGCGTGCTGCTCGATTCTGTAATATTTGCAGTTTGTGTTTTGACTCAGATGAAGTGCTTGACCATACTACTGGGCAATAGTCTAAATATGACAATACTAATGCCTGAGTAATTTTTTTCATTGCTTTGTGTGTTAAAAACGTGGCACATCTGTTAATGAGCTCTTCCCATTTTGCTAATTATATAGTTAATATGTTTCCTCCATGTTAGCCTGTCATCTATGACCACACCCAGACGCTTGGCCTCCTTGACCTCCCTGATACTCACACACTCAATTTCTATATTCAGTTGGGAATCACTGGCAATAAAGTAATTTGAAACTAATAACATATAATTTGTCTTTGTAACATTTAAAAATAACTTTTGTTTTACCCACTGAATTACAGATTGTAATTCGGCCTTTAACACCATGTAGACCTCTGACGTAGTAAGCCCAGATGTATGCAGGGTCGAATCATCCACATGCTGTCTTAACATTATAGTTATATATAAGTGTCTGTTACACGAGCTGTGTGTTATGTTACAGTTTGTTCTTTTTTTTCCCCAGAAGCATTAAAAGCATTTTTAAAGCATTAAAATTGATGCAATTATATAAAAGCATCATTAACAATTTAACCAAGACAAAATTTAAAAAGCCTTAAATCGGATTGGACATTGTATTTTAGACCATTTATGACCTTCTAAGCACCCGAGTAAACCTGGACTCTGACTACCAGGAGATGCTGCTGAACAAACTGGTTATGTTACCTTTGCCCTTAGATGTTATCTGGTGATGTTGTTGAAACAGTGTCAGTAGTTCTACGGGGGCAGATAATAAGAGTCTCCGCCACTGATTTGTCACCTACTAACAGTTACAGTGTGAAGCTAGGAGTCAGCAGGAAATACTACTATTTTATGAGGCAGGTAGTATATCTTATTGTAGTCAGCTTCTCTGGGTTCTTTAAGTTCTTACATCAGCTTACGGTTTTCGCTGATACCAGTGCTGGTGTTTGCACATACAATTTTTTTCCAGGAGGGAAAAAAAAACATACAGGAAGAGAAGCTGAAATTGCAATCCAGTCATCACAAAAAAGACTCATTACAGGATGGCATATACTCCCACCTCCTCCCCTGAAAACCTTTTACCCTCTGTAAGACGTACAATCAAAAATGCTACAAAGTCCCAAATGCACAATAATGTCATCACTTTATGTTATAATCAGTCCAGGTGAGTTTGCTTCAATTCACTTCCCAAAATGATCTGGGTTGTCCTTAGATACATCTCTTCTCATGTGACATCCTTCCAGCCAATCAGAATTATTGTGATGATAAACTGGACTCACAAGCAGAACTATGTAAGGGAATGTTCTCTTTGTTTATCAGAAATATCAGGCACATATTTAATATTGAATATATGAAAAACTGGTTAAAAAGGCTGCATCAGTGGATGTAGGTAGGCTGGACTCACTGAGGACTGTGATGGACAGGTGCACACACAAGTTGTAGAATTTCATCACCAACCCAGACCGTTGTCTTCACCTTGTTCTGTCTCAACAGAGGAGCAGTTACAGTGGACGACTACCATCACTACGCTGCAGGACTGAATGTTACAGGCGATCCTTCAACCCTAATGCCATCAGACTGTTCAACCCCACAACAGATGAAAAACTGAAAACTGAGAAGACTGAAGATATCTTAATTATTTGATTTTTCTTACCTATGAGCTTGTTAGCAGAATTTCCCGAAAAGGTATGAATAAGGTTCTTTCAGTTCAATATTGGCCAGTACTTTTTGAACATTCTCCATCTGGCAACACTGGTGTTGTAGTGCTTTAACTTTTTTGCCTTTTCCCACAAGGCAGAAGGAGATTGAAGTGGCTCATGAGACAGGAGTTCATATCATATTATGCTCCTTTAGGCAGTGGGTCAGGATAAGTGGTTTGGTTAAAGCTCAGTTTAGATGGTGTGATTTTGGCCTATCCAAGGTAAAAGGCATAAAAACAACAAAACAACTGTCCCAATCTGACACCAAAGAAACCTGAGACAAAATTCAGACAGTGTCACAACATTAAAAAGACTCAGTCACCGTGTGAAAGAGTCACCCTTTAAATAGGGAAGCAAGCACAAAATGATGCTCCAGTCAATGTGATTGGTATGATTAGCCCAAGCGTTCTTTGCACAATGATCATCCAAATTTAACCTGTTCCCAAGACACAACCAGGTCCACAGTCTCCTCCACACCATCACTTTGCATTGTTTCCATACATCTAAATATCACTGTTTTAGCCTAGCTTTGCTAATTAGAACTCTTAAACTTTGATGTTTCTCATGTCCTGATTTTCAGTTGGTTTTATCGTTGCAAAGGTTGCACACATACTATGTTATACGCACATTGAAACCTGCACATCACTCAGTATGGCTGGCAATAAATTTATAAGACTGATGAAACTGCCCTGTGCAGACCAAGCTTTAGAAATTTAGTCTGTAAGATTTAGTATCACTGAACATTTACAGATTGAAAAAATCTCACGTCCACCCCCTTCCCCTTCCCTCTCCCCCTACAGCGGCTGCTAAAAATATGAAAGACCCTAATTGGTTCTGAGTTTCTTGGTTCTGGTTATAATAACTCTGGTCCACACTTGAAGAGGTGACAGTGATGCACCTAGATGGAAAAATCAGGCGATGAAGACGTCCATTCTGAGCAACTGTAGGAACATGATGGACTGAATGGTGACCTGCTGCAGCTCATGGTATTGAAAAATCAACAATTCATATTTTCAGGTTACTACCTTCCTGGAAGATATCTCAGTCCTGTAATTAGGTTACCCTAAATTCTGCTAAAACTTGTCCACCATTAATAAATGTGATGTGAGTCACATCTATGCCCTGGATTCGTCCATATATTTACATAAGTGCTGTCAGTGTCTAATCTTAATATCTGAATAATGCATATGTATCTATGAGGAAGTGTCATGAGAAATTAAAGCACTATGACACTGCTGTGCATGTATCTAGAAACAAGATTATGAAATATATATCCAGATATTCAGATGTTGAGATAATGTCTAGAGCTAGAAAAATTAGTCAATTCATTACTACAGATTAGTTGCTGATTGTTAAAGTGTAAATTCCCACGATCGAGTTCTTTTTTGTTTTAAAAACGTTTTCTGAAAACACGGCATCGTCTCAGGAAATCCATGTGTCCACATGAAACCACGGCAAACGCTGTAGTGTACTGTATGCCTGTAAGTGGTGCCATAACACTGCCACAGAAAGACACCAAAAACAAAGAAAGAGACTTAGAGCCTGTGCATAAAACTAAGAACATGTGGCATATGCTGTTCTCCATATCCACTTGTTGCTCATGGTAGTAGTGGAGGATGAAGATTTTGCTGTAAAAGCCATAACAAGCTCATTAGCTTCTGAAGCTCGAATGCAACACTGTAAACTGTCATTGTTGTTGTTGTTGGTAGGGTTACCACACAAAGGTTAAGGGAGAGGAGAGGTGAGGCTATGGCGTCATCATTTCAGAATAGATGCACATGGAAAAAGAAAGATGACGTTTTAAGATCTGTTCATTCTGGTACCTGATTTCAAAAATTACGGTAGCTTATTCTGGTTCCCAAAACACCTCCATGAGGATGAAACACCCATACGATAAAAAACATTTGTGGATACTTCTAAACTCGTCTCTGTGTGGACAGCCTCCAAGTCAGACAGACACGGAGAGTCTGAATGTTATGTATAGATGTGACACAGGAGGCGTTAAGGGACATCAGGAGAACAGAGAATCACACACAGCCAGGTACCGTATGCAGAACCACATGAGGAAAGAACGATAGTCGCCTAGAAAAGCCTCTTAATTCTTATCATTATACAGTCCCTTCTCACGCGGAACATATGAGATTTTCCTGGCTAACACAGTGTTTCTGCATCAAAATGATGTTTTAAAATGTTATTTCAGATCAAGTGGACAAACAAATGAACTGATCAAGCAGCAGGTTTATGAGGTTAAATTCTTGTCCCCGTATGTATTCTGTGACTCAGAACAGAGTGATAGTACAAGACGAAGCGGCATACCTGTCTATTTTTGTGTGTTATGACTAAGACTGATGTATTTGTCATATATAAACAGCTCAAAAATCATATTTTGCTGTTATCACATTTAACATCATAATATCACATTTAATTCATTGGCATTGATTCCGAAAGGTAATAATTGGATTTTGCAGTAGTTAAAGTTAAATTCTGTGATTGGAGCGTTTTAGATGTGAATAATTTCTGGTTTCTTTCCTCCTCTCAGAACTGAATATCTTTGGGTTGTGACCAAACAAGACATTTGGTGATGTCATCTTGGCTTTCAGGAGAACATTTTCATTTTTAGACCAAACAGTTAAACAAAAAAATAATACTGTCCTCAACAATGAAAATAGCTGTTAGTTGCAGCCTGACTGGGTTAAAATTCAAAGCCTTCTGTCTGTAACACACAAACACACTCAGTGCTGTTATTTGTCCTCTGAGAGTGAAGACCAAGGCCACTTGTGAGGGAATGTAGACTTTGTCCAATTGCCCCCTTCAGCTGCTCCACCCCCTTCAACACAGTCACACACACTGGTCCACACTGACTCAGTGTTAAATCGGGACTGAGGCCATTTTGTGAGTGGCAGGATGTAATCAGAAGTAAGTGTGTCTTTTCTGCATCAGTCTTTGAAAACTCCTTTTGGCTGCTACATCTGCTGGCAGACACTGACTCCGGAACGCCATCTGCACTGGCACCACTGTCTGTCTGCTGTCTAATACATGTAGCTCCCAGAGCACAGTGTACAGATCCTATCAGTTTGAAAGAGGAAAAAAGACCTGGCTGTACAGTTGTGGCTCTTCTCTCACACTGAGCTCCATCTCTACAGGAGGAAGAGGATGGGATGACCCCTATTTCAGATCAGCTGTCAGAAGCAGACGGCTGAACATGAGAATGTGTGAGTCAGGTGAAAAAGCTGCTGCTGCTGCTGCTTCGTGACATGTAGTGTCTAGGAAGATGAATCGCTAAAACATACAGTATACGGCAGCTCGGAGTCAGGTGGATCAGCCGGATCCCACACCGCCTCAAAAGCACTGCCTGTTCCTGATACGAGTCTCCAGACATAAATAAAGAAGCAGCACACGCATGTCTGACTGTGTGTGAAAAATTAGCCCATATATCACACCAAGAAGCATATACTGCCCTGTACAAAACCACATCACAAAATCACACTAAAGAAATATCTTTAACACCTTCTTCAGTGTATGAAGGCTGTTGCAGATTACTTATAAGCAAACTGCCATCTCCACTGTGACTTTAACGACAACTCCCTAATTCATCATGAAGACTCTTAATACAGAGAGCTGCTTAATCAGAAAATGTAGGCCAGATGCACTGTGAAGGTGGTCAATGAAGGGTTGTCCTGATTAATTCACAGCCAAAAAGGTAAAGTATGTGGATTTCTGGAGGAATGGTCTTGCACTTATATAGCTCCTTTCTACCCTATGGCACTCAAAGCGCTTTACACTGCTTTCCAGGGGGATTCTCTATCACCTGTTGTGGCCGATACATGACCTACACTAATAAATGTAGTTGTAAATGCTAATTTGTCCCTTGTTGTGAGGGTTGTGTCAGGAAGGGCATCCAACATAAAAAACTTATGCCAGATTAAACATGCAAATCATTGGTATTTCGCTGTGGCGACCCCTGAGCGGAGCAGCAGAAAGGAGGAGAAGAAGAAAATCATTAGTTACGATTTAAAGCTCTTCACAAAGGATGCCTGGATGGAAAGTGGTACCAAGTTGTCATGAAAGTGTTTAAATGAAAAAGTAGAGTAAACTGAACCAAACACTTGGTTTTTAAAAGCTGGATTATCAACCTTACAAGGTGTGTCATCATCTCAAGTTAAACACATAATCACTACAGTCAAGACTGGCTAGTGTCTTCACGGTGTAGAAACTGATGTGTCCCGTGTGGAATTTCAAGCTACAGTTCTTCTGTCAGGCACCAGATGGCGTGATTTAGTCATTTACAATAATTCATTCAAACAATTTACAACAAATCAATGGTAAACTTTACAAAAATCCAGAATGTTTACAGTGATTTCCATCAATAAAATCTACTTACCCAATTTCAGACCTTTGCTGGCACTTTAAGCCAACTCTGTTCATAGGTTTCTTCATGTAATTGCTATTAAACAAACAATTCGACACCAAAATTCAACACAAAAACACACTGTAGAGTATTTGACTATGCAGTGCTGTGAAAGTGTTTGCCCCCTTCCTGAATTCTTACTTTTTTGTATATTTGACACACTTAAATGTTTCAGATCATCAAATAAATCTAAATAATAAATTTAAAAAAAAAGTTTGGGGGCAAGCACTTTTTCACACAGGTCCATATAGGTTTGGATTTTTCCCCCTTAAAAATAAAAACCTACATTTAAAAACTCCATTTTGTGTTTACTTGTGTTTTCTTAAATTTAATATTTAAATTTGTTTGCTGGTCTGAAACATTTACATGTGACAAATATACAAAAAGTAAGAAATCAGGAAGGGGCCAAGCACATTTTCACAGCATTGTATATGAAAGATGGACAAACTTTCGTTATGTCACCCCTATGTTTGGAAGCTCAAACATGAAGCCTGTGGGCGTCACCATATTGGCACCACTGTCTGCTCACTCAGACCCAAAAATGGACTCAGATGTGGACGGAACTGACATGAGTTTAATGAAACGATAAAGTCTGGCTCAAACACACCTGTCAATAAAAGTTCCTATGCCCTTGATCATGTGCACATATGCACCTTTGGATCACCTAAATTGGTGAACTATATAAAAATACATCTAACCACTGTTCACAGAAGTGGGACTGAATGACAGAGACTAAAAATGTTTGTACCAGGCTGCAGACATGGTAATTCTGTCCTAAAGTTGGACATTTTAACATGGGACTCTATGGGCACTGCCTTGCTTTTGGATTCAGCCCCTAATGGACACTGACAGTACAGCAGTTTCTGTCACATCATTGACTCATGGCTCAGCCACTAATGGCAGGAGTATCTACATGCAGAATGCAGACCTGCCTGCTTAGTTACGCCTAACGGTGCATTTGAGTGAACTTGTCTGAAGTTGGGTAGGGTTATGGTTAGGGGTGTGGGTTATGGCTTACATTTCCTGACACATAAAAAAGGCTTGAATGAAATGTGGTCTGAAAATCAGATAATACAGTGTATTTGGCTCTGTTTCCAGTACATTAATTAGAGACAGTAAATCCTGCCACTGTCAAGATAAAAAGAGTTCAGAAAAAAGACCAACAAGATCAAGGCACAGCCCAGGGTTCTTATTTGCATGTAAACCCCAATACAATAGAATAACATACAATATAATGATGTATATAACTACAGATGGTGAGGAAATAAAGGAAAACCTGTATCAATGCTTCATGATACGGATTCTGTGAATTTTTCTGGAGGGACCTGGACCAGTATAACAAAACATATCCCCTCATTTGGTGTTTGAAGGAGGAGGATGAGAGCATCTTCTAAAATGTTAGTCCTGAATGGGTTAGGGTGAAATATGGAGAAGAGCCTCATCACATTCATTAAACCATATGGTAAGTCCAGAGGGTTCTGTCAACCACATCAAATTCAAACTTGATTGGTTAATTTGTCTCCAGAGTAATGTTCAACTAGAGACACAGTAAGAGGAGACAAAATGCCATGGGACCAAAGTAACTATAGGTCACAACAGGCCTAGCATTTAGCAGCAGAAATGGTCACATGACAAATATATCAATAATTGTCACACTAAATGCAAGCACATTGTGTAATTCAGCTTTAAATGCTCATTTTTGGCCCTGAGTGAAAATTGACGAAAACAAACCATTTTTGCTGGAAATAATTAATTAATATATATCAATAAAAGGAACAAAACAGAGAAGTGATGTAACGGAGGCAAAAAAAAATACATTAAAAATGCAAAAAGACAGGAAACAATGTGAAAGACAGGAAAAGACTAAAAAGTTAGAGCCAAAAAAGACAAAAAATACATAAAAGAAGCAAAAAGAGATATAAAAGAAAAAAAGATGAAACCAATTTTAAAAAAGAAAAAAAGAAAATAACTTAAAAATGCAAAAAGGTTTTTTAAAATTATGTAAAAGCTGCAAAAACATAAAAATAAGAAAACATTTGAAAAACATATAAAAATAAAGGTGCAAAAAGCATAATGAAAATGTCAGAGACACAAAAGACAAAATGGACATAAAATAAAAGAGACAAAAATGAGCTAAAAATGCAAAAAGATAAAAGCAATATAAAAGATGCAAAAAAGATTAAAAAAAAGACAAGAAGTACATAAAAGTTGCCTGACAATAGTGTAAAAAAATGCAAAAAATACCTAAAACATGCAAAAGGAAATGAAAGATCAGAAAGCATGACATAAAAATGCAAAAATACAAAAACAATGTTAAAGATGCAAAAAAGACAAAATGACATAAATGATGCAAAAATATGTGAAAGACACAAAAGCCAGTGTGTACGTAGGAAATGCAAAATGAGAAAAACGATGTAAAGGACATAAAGTATCAGATGCTATAAATGGAGAAAAGCTGAAAACCGCATGATCTGCATTTGTGATTTTTAAAAGGTAAATCAAGACCTTATCACTATAAACATTCATCATTAAATACCATGATACTGATAATAACCTCTTTATGGCCCACAGACCTGTGACCTGTGACGGATGTCATTGACCTGAGGGGGGGGGGTTCACCCAGCATAAAGTCCCACATGTCTCCACTCCAGGGCCCTAAGTGGTTTGAAATGATGTTGCTGATGCAGTCTACTGGTCTGCACAGTGATCAGCTCATGGATCACACTGATCACCTCAGACCTGGATCTTTCGAGGTCAAGTGGTCTACACACATACCTTGGCATGGGTCGTCGGTATTCTGGTGAGCAGCAGGAACTGAAACATTCCTAGAATAACTTGAAGCATAATCCCCATTGTGCAGGAGTCCAAGAAGCAAGCAAAAATATTTTTGGAACGATCCAAAAAAAAAAAACATACACACAAAACGAGAAGAAGGGTGGCTTCGCTGATGCCTCTGTGGCCGATCCGAGACGCAGACCTCCCGCTTTCACTCTCCAGTCTCCCCCCTTCGTTGCAGCGACTCCCACGGTGGCATCTTTTGCTTCACACCAATAACTTTATGTTGTTGCATTTGAGAGACTTAAACTCTGCTCATAGTTTGCTAAAATGATTGATTAGTGATCCTTGGTTGCCAAAAATAACGTTTGATCTCTTTGATCGTTTGATCTCTTTCCGACACACATGTAATATTCATAAGTATGTGGGCTGGTTACTCTCTCATCCTGGAATAATAACCTGCAGATCCTGGTATTTCCACAGCACTTATCTGAACTTTAAGTGATGCCTCCCACGTCTCCTTTAGGTACCGTCAGTTTATTGGTGTGGGAGGGGGTCCAGCGTGGCGTGACTGCTCCTCCAGATTCCCGCTGTAACGATCATAAAATCGTGTCAGTGTGCTCAGAACATCATGTCGGAGGAGGACGTGGATCCTCCAGAGATGGGATACGTCTTCTCCCTCGGTGCAGAGGACGGTGCCGCAGATTCCGCTCCCCCGGCTCGGTCACAGTCTCCGTCTCTCCGCCCTGTCGCTTCCTCCCAAAACGTGACGTTTCGCGTCCAGGCGCATCTTGTCGGTTATTTTCATGTCCTTAGAAATAAGCCTAGAATAATGTGAATGGCAGAGCGGAGCCACGGTGCCGCGGGGATCAGCCTGTCCACACGCACCGCGATGAAGGTCCAGGCTTCATTTGTTGTTGTGACCAGTTTCCTCGTTTCCTTTGCCCTTGAGACACGTAAAAGGCTACGTAACCAATGCGCTGCCAACTTTTTCCAAACGGGACAGACACAGTGGATACAGGTGCAGGTGGTCTGTACTGGTCCCAGAAGGGGGCGGGGTCAACTAAAGCCTACCATACGTGACCTGAAAAAGTACTGAATCAACTAGATGAACAAAAATGAAACAAAGTGATCAGCAAAATGGAATAAAACTAATCAACCAAAAAACAAAAAATGAGCAAAATCAATAGAATTCGAAACAAATTTACAAACAAAATTAACAAAAATCATCGGATTAAAAAAATGAACAACTGTGAAAATATTAATCATTAAATTGTACAACTGAACAAAACAACAAAAGAAATCAAAAAATAAACAAATAAACAAAATCAATAACTTTACAAACAAAATGAATAATAATGGCCACAAATATCAACACAATGAAAACTATGAAAAAAACAACAAATTGCATATGTAAAATGACCAAAATCATCAAGAAATGAACTAAAGAAGTGGATGAATGGTGAAACGTCTTCGAGGAGACACACCAGTCTAATAAGGTTGAACTATCATACATGAAAACTATGACCTGGATGACTGAGAATCTTCACACACCAAAGGGTGACCCCAGCATGAAACATTCTGTGGCCCACTTTGGTTCCCAACGTTCAGTTTGGGAGATGCAGCTTTAAAGTAATATACAAAATATAACAAATATACATTCAATTGAATAAAACAAGCAGGAAAAATAGAGATTAATGAGACATTTGAGTGTATTAAGAGCATGTTTACTCAAGTTCTTTACTGAAGTAATTTTAGAAAATTGAGCAGGGAAAACTGGCTGCATTTTGGCGTTGATACTTTATATTTACCTTGGAGCATGGTGACAGATCATTCAATTCAATTCAATTCAATTCAATCTTTATTTGTATAGCGCCAATCATAATCGCCGATTATCTCTAGGCGCTTC
>JAQQAE010017974.1:0-11316 GCA_029823295.1 Pseudamia nigra
TTTGATGCTTTGGAAGCTCTCTGTGGACTATGGCTTGTGCTGGAAGATGTGGCTACAAAAATGTCAGGAAAAGCCTTCTAAAACAGCTGAACTTTATTTGGGGTTAATCAAAGGCACTTTAAATTGTGACAGGTGTGTGCTGACTCCAATTTAACATAACTTTAAATGTAACTAGTTCAATCCGAACACGGCCACATCCCCAGTTATAAGAGAGTGTGCACACTTGTGCAATGTCATTATCTCGTTATTTATTTTTCATTCACCTCCCTGAAAGATTTCAGTTTGTTTTTCGATTGCATTGTAGAGGTTATAGGTCACATTAAAGGTGGAAAAAGTTGTGAATTTATTTATTTTGGTGTCACCTTTTTACCTCACAAAAACCAGGCATTTGAACAGTGGCGTGTAGACTTTTGAGATCCACTGTAGATAGATCGATAGATAGTTATACCACCTATCTATCTATCTGAGAGGAAGTATAGTGCAAATTTGCTGACCTTAATTTCTGTGCAAGGTACTTTTTTAACTGTTCTCAAGAAGTGTGCCTGTTTCCTGTTATATAACTATACTGTATGCACTGTACACCTGATTACAACTTATCCACTGGATGAAGCTGGCCGAGTGAACATATAGAAAACCCTGGTCAGAAACAGCTCAGTTTTTAGGTGTTACAGCACAGAAAGTATGAGAGAGAAGAAAGAATGCTACCATTTTTACTGACAACAGGAAGTGACATAAAGCCAGTCTGACTTTTACTGGAAGTTACTTTGTCTGACAGCATGAAAAAGAAAAAATGTAAAAAATAAAAAATAAAAAATAAAAAAACCCAAAAAAAGAAACTGCTACCATAGCGTTCCCTGTCATTCCCCATCCCCGACCCAGTTTCTTGTCCTTCCCTGTTATAACCTTTGTCCTGTGTTTGTTCTTTCATTTCACTTATAGAACACAGATAGTGGTGTCTGTATAAGTTTTGATAAGAGTGTGATAACAACAGTATGAGTCATTGTGCATATTTGTCAGTGTAACTGTCAGTGGATAATGTAGACAGAGTGATGAACCACAAACTGCTGCTGATCACCATCTTTCACCTGAAAGGTTTAGGTCACAGGGTCTTTGAACAGTTGAAGAAAAAGCTCCTGCCCTCTTTCATTTAGCTCTTCCTCATCATGTCTCTGCTGATTACTGCTGAAATGAAATGTAATCTCACTGTGGAGATTTATGCATGTCACTGCAATAACAATAGAATGCCAATTTCTTAAGCACATACAACATTTCAGTTGCTTTTTGAGCCAAGATGTTATATCCAGGATGTGGAATGCCACCAGTTAACAATGTCAGGAAAAACCTGTCTTCTGAAATATGTCTTTTTGTTATATCTTGTAATGTTCTTTGTGTGTTTGGGGTTCTTTACAGAGCCCTACATATAGCTGTGGTGCAGGGGGAGTTGGCTGTCGTCTGCAAACTGATCCAGCTCTTGGTTTGGGCTCACAGAGGCCTTGATATCTACAACAACCTTCGGCAGGTAAAGTACTATACATGCATTCATGCAGACACACTCTATGGACCCTATGCTCAGTTGCCACAGTAAAATGTTGCTATTGTGTTTATATGTGAATATTTAAAGCTACAGAAATCAAAATCAGTTGAATAAAAGACAGAATTTGAAAATACAGACCTCCTTCTGCAGCTATCTCCTATTGAAAGAAAATATATCAAAATAACTTGAAATTTCCCAAAATGGAAAAGAGTAATGCAGTGGCTTTAACTGCGTTCCTTTTAGATTACCTCTCAAGCCACACTCATTCAGCTTAAATCATTCACCTCACATCCATCTCCCGTCACTACAGGTGTGCCTCAAGGCTTGGTCCTCGGGTCCCCCCTTTTCATCATTTATCTTCTTTCCATTGGCAATATCTTCTGTTGGTATAACCTTCATTTCCATTGTTATGTAGATGACACCCAGCTCAAGCAAACCCAATTCATTTCACCACACCTAACTAAATGCCTCACTGATCTCAAATCCTGGTTCTTCACCGATTTAATCAAACTACATAGTGACACATCTGAATTCCTTTTATGTGGCACAAAATCACCACTTCTCTGTAACAACAACAGATTTTCCATATTAATTGACAGCACCGCTGTTTCACGTTCCCTTCATTTCCACCTGTTGAACATAAATTGTCTCTGCCCATCCCTCTCCCCTTGCTCCACTGCTGTACTAGTCCACAGCCGTGTCACCTCCCATATTGGCTATTGTAACTCTTCGTTTCAGTCTTCCTAACAAATCTCTTCACACACTTCAACTACCGGTAGTTCAGAATTCTGCCACACAAATCATTACAAGACCACTCTCCATTCACCACACTACCCCTGAATGTGAAACCCTTCTTTTCATATTCAAGGCCATCCATAAGCTCACCCCTCCATCTCTGTGTGACCTCATTCATATTGCCACCCCATCCTGTGCTCCCAGATCTTCTTCCGCGCTACATCTCGTTATCCCTTGTGCCTGTCTCACTCCACCCAACATATGCGATATTGATTCTATCTTTTTTTTTAAAGCCAAACTTAAAACCTACGTTTTTAGAACTGCTTACCATAAAATTCTAGGTACTGTATTAGCTGGTGCTTTTTTCCTGCGGTTTGAAGCCTGCAGCTTAAAAGTTGCTGCGGCCAATCTATAATTTTCCTGGCTAAGGAGCTTCAAGCTGCAAATGCAGACCAATGAAATCGGCGGTCATATGTCACAGTTGACAGATGGAACTGCTTGAATTACGGTGAATCGAACACATGCGCACTGAGTTCTTCAGATCAGTCATTTTTGCGCTTCATGCATATACCTTCATCATGGAAAACACACAAAGAAAACAGAGCTGCAGCATGTAAGCTTGACATCAATGAGTCCATAGTGAGACGTTGGAGATGGCAGTGTGAAAAAATGACTCAGTGCAAAAAGATGCCAAAATCTTTCAGAGGTATGAAAAGCAGATGGCCTGAAAATGTTTTTGAAGACTGTGTGAACACACAGAGAGCAGACAACCGAGGTGTTTCCACCGTGCAGATCCGACTAAAAGCAAAAACAATCGCCACCGAAAAGATGATAAAAAACTTTAGAGGTGGACCATCTTGGTCTAAGATTTATGAGATAGAAAGGCCTGGACTACTGTGTGTCAGCAGCTCCCTCCTGACTACGAGGAAAAAGTTACAAACTTCGTCAAATTCACTCATGGGACCAGACGACAAGTACCTTTGACATTGACATGCCTCTTTCTAGCTCTGTGAACAAGAAAGGTGAATTGTCTGTCACGCATTTCACTTGTGTTTTGAGCTGCGCAGCACCCAGACCAAAAGATGCCCACAACTAGCTGTGCCACAGGCACTGCTCAGAAAAATAACTTATTTAAGTAAAAGTTTTTTAAAAATTATTCGGTGTAACATTTTTCTGTGTGAATATTCCATGTTACACTGTGAAAATTAGCAGCTTATAGTCAAACGTGTCTTATGTATGGACAAAGTAATTTTTTCCTTAAATTTAGGGCGAGCGGCTTACATATAGGTGTGTTTTATAGCCTGGATTTTACGGTACTTCTGTTGATATTATCTGACTGTTTTAGTCTACACTGTTTTTAATTGTTCTTTCATCTCCTGTACTCTGAAAGGCACTTTGATTACGAAAGGTTCTTTGCATTCATATGTAAGTATTTAAGGACAGTCATGGTTAGGTTAAAGTGGAAATGAGTTAGGTTTGAACTGGGTTGAACTGAGCTGAAATCATTCAACCAGCTGCAATCAATCTCAAATGCACACTTCATTGCCCTCATTTCACTGTGAAAGCTTTCCAATTCAGAATGAGTATTTCACGACTGTCCTGTATTTTTATCATGTAACAAATTTGAAATAGGTCTCCAGTTTCATATAATCAAAGGCAAATCAGGAATCAGGGATTTGTGACTGGACAAGCACGCAAATTACTACACACTCCCCTGCCTCACCCTTCAGATAACAGTAACTTAGAAAGGAATGAAAGAGGAAGTCCCTTGGTTTCCTCCTAGCCTTGCAATTTTATCGCATACTTTTACAGTCACACAGGCTGATGGTTAATGCAGTGGAATTCACCCTTCCCGATTTCTCCACCTGTTCTGGCTTCAAGCCAAAGCCATATGCATGCCGGGAAGGACTGCATGTGTTTTCCAGTGTTCTCTTTCATTTGGTTCATGGTTTTCTAGCGCTGTTTCCCTCTAGGAAGGGATTTTTGAGGGTGCGCATGCAGGATTTACTGTGTTGTGAAATTCTGACAAGAGGGCCACGATGATTAAGCAGAGTAAATGGTGACTCCCCTGAGCTCTAACAGACCCTGCAGCCGTGTCATGACTCAGGTGACAGCTGAAAAAGTCTGAAAGCGGTCTTTCATCTGCTTCTAACCTCAAAATATGACATTAATCACAATGTTGACTGGAATGTGCAGAAGGAATTTTGATTGAGAAGTGTTTCCCAATCTAGGCCTGTCCCTCTTATGATCTCTTCCCCTCTATTGTAAAAACTTTCTCGCTGTTCTGCCAGCTTTCTGCTTTTTTTCATGCCATTTTTTTCATCTTTTGACAGTGAAAGCACCTGAGCTGTGCAGAGCTTTAGTTCTCATGGCTGGGGTTTCACACCACACAGGACACCACAGGCTTGCTTACCAGAAATAACGCTGGTGCTATCATCAGTCGTTGCCTTTCCTCATCACTGAGGCTTCATTGCATAGGTTTTGCTATATCCTGTGTCTGCCCTCTGTATAAAAACGCACACACACAACACATAGACACACTTTTCACACAGCTGCGCATATTATTTGGCATGTACAGTTACAACCAAAAAGGGAGATTTTCAGGCACTGGTCCCGTCAGAGTCATTTGCCTACCAGATTGTGTGGTTTTGACTGAAAACCTTAAACATCAGACATTAAAATGGGGCCAGGGAACTTTTTACTTTCAGGTATTAAGTTTACAGGACAACAATGAGCGCATTTATTGGCAATAGCGAACTTCCCTAAGAGAAGGAAAAATAAAATAGAGCTTTTCCAACACTGATGACAAATCCTGAGTTTCTGTGGTTTTCAATATGGAACTATTTGACAGAGTGTTACTATCAGTACCATAACTGAACAAAAGCACAAGTGTCAGTGCTGGATATGCCTTGCACACAATGCATTATGATGATCAAGAGAACTATTTGATACACCCACATTGGTAATGCCATTGGCGCGTTTGCACAAACACACACTATCATAGTCAACTTTTGACTTGTGCCACAGCTTGTGCTCGGTGTAGTGCAAGGCAGTATTGCTTTTGTGAACTGAATCCCATGGGGGCCGCCTACACTAATAGTCATGTGCTTTCAGATCAAAGACATATAATATGTACATGTTACTGCAATTATTCTTCATGCTACTCATCTTTACCAATAAGATAATAATCATTTCTTTACAGTGATTTGTATTCTTTTGTGATTATGCAGCTTTTTAACAAGTGATTATTATTGTGATTAATTTCAAAACAACTTCAACAAACAAGTTTGTTTACATACATGCTCATTACACGGCATTTTAGTTTTTGTGAGTGCGCATGTGTGTTTAAGTGTGATGCATGTGCGTGTTTGTGTGTACTTTAGTATCCTTGTTCCGAGAAGTCACATGACCTAACCCCCCCTCGCTTTGTTTCTCAACATACCTTGCTGGTTCAGAGGGTAGTTCAGAGGGACTTTCCCTTTTTGCGTCTCTCTCTCTCTCTCTCTCTCTCTCCTTCTCTCTCTCTTTCTTGCTCTGTCTGGTTTTGCCTCTCTATGTGTCCTGCTGTGGCCCTTTTTTCAAATTTCTCACTGCATATGATCTGTGGAGAATTTACATTTCTAACCATAACTGATGCTATCAGTATAACTGTCAAACACTGATGTAATATCGCAACTTGGAATGTTTATTTGTTCAACAGTTCTTACTTTGCCACAGCACTATTGCCTTGCACCTTTCTTTGTGTTGAAGCCCAGCCCATAGCCTGGGGCTATTTTTTGTGCCCAGAAAACTCCTCTCATTTATTCACCCTGTTCATGTTGATCCACTTATTTTGTAGGAATGTAATGGTGTGAGGACAGACCCAGGGGAAAGAGAAGGGATTTTCCCCTTGCTAGCCTGTCTTTCTCTTGGACTCCCCTGTGATGCTTCCGTTTCTTCCTCATTCTTCTATTTCGACACCTTGCCACCTCCCCTCCAACCCCCTGTGTGTTCCCTTTCTAGTCTGATCTTCTTTGCTGGAGTTTTTTATTTAGTCACTTTGAAATCTGTTACAGGAAGCCAGAATGAAACACCCAGAGGTCTGTTTTAGTGACCTTATAAAACCTTAATTATGGGCATATTGAGACACGTATTACCATAGCATTTTATTAGTACTATGATGGGTCAAAATATTCCAGTGTCTGTTCAGCAGTCAATGCTGGAAGTTCAAAGAGCATCAGTTTTATTAGACTATAGAAATGTGTGTTTGTTTGCATAAGTGCTTGCATGCATGTGTGTATGCTTTTATATCTGCATGTGTGTGAGTCACAGGATTCAGGGAAACAGGAAGGAGGAACACTGGCATTGACACACTGGAGGAATTCCACAAAGACACACTCCCACTGCTCGTAGACTTTCATTATCTTTACTGGAACAAGCCCCAGCACACACATTCATAAACATGTATATATTTACACACCAATACAGTAAAATGCAGCAAAAGTGAAACCTAGAGCAACAATTTGTTCCTGATTGTAGTTCTATTGTGTAACTTGTGCAGCAGCTGTAAAGTCCAGGTTTATAGACTTCCCTTTATACCCAAACTATCACATTGCTTAATTTAAACAGCACTCTGCTGAACAGGAGGAACATAATTATGCACCGGATGACAAATACTGACCTACCCAAAAGAAGCTCCTAGATTGCAAAATTGTCAGTCAGCACCTAGCTGATTCATTCATGCAATCTCCTGGTGAACTATTTGTAATTTTTTTGTGTTTCCTGCCATCGTGGACTGTTTGCCACAACAGGTTATGCCAGATTTTTAATTAATCACATGTTTCCATGCAAAGGCTGTCACAGGAGATGTTGCAAAGGTCCCATCTAGGACTATTAGTCATCTTTTAAGACTTTAGATAAGGCACGTAATGCATCTTATGATCATCTTTTGTATAATTATGATAATGACAGTTCCTTGTTCATAGATAGTTTATTTCATTTGTGCATTGTTTGATTGTGTGTCTGACCTTTAAACTGCAAAACAGGTCAGATATGAAAGGAGACATTTACTAGAAATAATTCCCGTCTTCCTTATGCATAACTTACAAGAATGTGGTGCTGTTACCTATTGTCCTGTTTTGTTTTGAACTTCCATGTTGAGACTTCATAATTTAAATCTTGTAGTTTTTACTTTTTCTGTTTGTGCAGATATGGCATTTGATATTTACACTACCAGTCAAAGGTTTGTTTGACAAGGGGTGTCCCAACTTTTGACCAGTAGGGGTTAATGGTTAATCTACAAAACAAGAAAAAAAAAAGTTTGCATGATGAAGGTCTAACGACTGAAACATTGGCAGGATAAAAAAATATTTTGCAAGTTACGACAGTGTGTGGGAGTTTAACTGAATAGGATGGTTAATCTGAAGCACTACTGAGGGAATAAAGTCTCTTAATGAAATGGAGCAGCTTTTATGTGCATTGCTTTTGTATCTCATGTATTTATTTTGTCCAATTTTTTCTCTTTTTGTCATCCCCTCAGACACCGCTCCATCTGGCTGTGATAACCCAGCAGGTGAACATTTTGGAGGCTTTACTGAGAGCTGGTGCCGACCCAGCAGCTTTGGACCGCAATGGACAGACTGCTCTGCACCTTTGCTGCGAATATGACCAGGAGGACTGTTTATCAGCAGTCCTCTCTCAGTCATTGTCCTCTGCCTGCTTGGAAATAAGAAACTATGAGGGTAAGTTCAGATGTACATGAGAAAGCAGATTGACTGATGACTCATTCCTTTTTCTCATAAATTTTGTGGATATAATAATGCAGTGTAACCACTTCCATCACTGCGATTTTACTTGGAATCCCTAATAATCAGATTATTCAGAACACCATAAAAACTGCTTGCTACAACTATAAAAAAAATGTAGCCTTGTAGACTACCCTGCTTATTCTGCTGCTGTAGAGGTTGTTGTAGAACATGAGAAATGTGAAGCCTTGTTCAGGTAAGCTTCTTCTTCTTCTTCTTCTCCTTTCGGCTGCTCCCCTCAGGGGTCTCCACAGCGAAATACCAATGATTCGCAGGTAAGCTATTGAGTGAATTGTCTTTGGTATGTGGGCGAGAGGACTTTTCCTTCCTCTGTGGTCTGAGTGTACTTTCACATTGATGAGTATCTAAAGTCATGTCACTGCACAGAAACATACACGTTATCGATAGATTGTTGTACATACACAGACAAATAGTTAATATGGCCCTCTAGGCAAGTTAATAGTGTGAATGCCCTATGCAGCAACCGCATATGTATAAAATGAAAGTCACAAGTTCAGAATTAAGAAGAGTGCCTGTTATCATTCTATTCTACCCAGTATTTGAAATACAGTAGGCGTCTCCAAAATGTCACAATGTCTATAATCCTAGCAGTGATAAGAAAACTGAATCTGGACATTTCACTTCTCTTTATAGACTGACAGTCAGCTTCAGTAACCAAATGTTTCAGACATTTTATCATATGGTCTTCATGACAATCATGCAACAAAATATGCTATGGATATTATTTTGCGCTCTCCTTTAGCTCTTGCACATACTACTTTGACTTATTTTTGTGTGGTAAGCGTGCAGAAGGAGTTTTAAGCATGCATGGAGGTAGTGTAAACAGATCCAGGCATGTGTATTCATATACATTTACATTTACATATTTACATACTTGCCCAAGTTAACTGAGTTAAGGTGTGGGTGGGACAGTTGGTGCCATCTGTTTGCCCTTCCAGACTTGAAAACAAAAAGAGGTAGGTTCACCAAATTTAATATAAAGGATGATCTTGGGAGCAAAGGTGGGTAGAGTAAACATAAGAACTTACAGTAAAAGTAAAAAATAAACAAACTATCCCATTCAAAGCTACTTAAGTAGTACAGCATACTATTTTGTGGTCAAACAGGTATTTTGGTTATTTTTTTATTACCTTGTTTATTTTGTTCATTTTTTAAACATTATTGTTGATATTTTTTTCATTTTAATTAATTGTTATTCCTTCATTTGTTCACGACTAATTTTTTTTAACATATTTTGTGTTTTATTCAGTTTTTGATACTTATTTTGTTTTTTGTTCAGTTTCTGTTGCATATTTTGTTCATTTTGTTAACTTATTGATTATTTTGATAATTACTGCTCATTTTGTTGATTTTTGTCCAGTTATGTTGGTTATTATGTTCATTATTTAAACTTAGTTATTGTTGCTGTTTTTTTACTGTTGCTGTTGCTTAATTTGTTCACATTGACTAATTTTTTTGAATATTTAGTTTTTTGTTCAATTTTTGATGCTTATTTTGTTCATTTTGGTTAACTTACATGATTATTTGGTTGAAGATTTATTATTTGGTCATCTTGTTGCTTATTTTTTTTCTCACATTCCTGATTATATTGTTCATTTTTACTTAATTGCTTTCTTCGTTTGTGCTTGCTATGATTTATATTTGATCATATACCTGACTATTTTGTTCAGTTCTGTTCATTTTCTTGGTTATTTTGTTAATTTTATGCTTTGTGATTTTTTTCATTACTTTACTCATTTTGTTGCTTAGTTTATTCATTTTATTAATTTACGTGATCATTTTGTTAATTTTTTTTAATTTTTTAAAATGTTTTTTAAAATTCATTTCAAGCCTTTTTTCACTCCTACTCTGTGAGCTGTGGTCAAATATAACTGAGTAGAAGTTTTTTTTTTTCATCACAAAACTGAGCGTGAGTAAGTAGTATTCTATAAAACAAGTACATTTTGTTGAAAAAAACTACTCAAGTACATGTAAAAGAGTTATCTTAATGTACTACAGTACTGCCACCTTTGCTTAGGCCTAGCACCTGTGTCTTTGTTTTTGGATACAATGGGCCAAAGGTCACAGTCGCAGGGTCATAAAAGTTCAAAATCAGTTGCACACCACACAATAGTAGGCATGGGTCTGCGTTTATGTTCAGGGCAATTCGAGTTGCTTTTTTGTCTAAATATATTCTTGTCCCTTTTCTCAGGTCTGAGCCCTCTTCATCTGGCTGTGCTACGTGGTCATATGCATTTGGCAAGAATACTGTTAAATGCAGGAGCTGACATCAATGCTATGGTCAGTTCATTTGCAGCACTGACTCAGCAGTTTCACAACAACCAGCATTTTAAATTTACCGTTACTGAATTGTCCCTTCTCTTTTTTTTTCCAATCAGGATATCAAAAGTGGTCAGAGTCCTCTTATGCATGCGGTGGAGAGCAGTAACGTAGACATGGTCCACTTCCTCATTGAGGTAATACGTGTGTGTGGGCAGGGTAGCAGAGGAGGGCTGTGACTCAGCCTTATTTGACAAGTCTGTTTCTGTTTCCACCTCATCTGTTGTATACACTTTAAGTCATGCTTTTCTCACTTCCTAATGTTCCTCATAGTTTTCTAATTTGACGATGGCTGTAAATGTGCTTAGTGTTGCTTGTTTCATGCCCACTGGTGTCATTGTCTTTTTTTGGTCAGAATGGCTGTGATGTCAACAGCCAGTCATACAGTGGGAACACAGCCCTGCATAGTGCCTGTGGACGGGGACAGGTGGACACAGTGCGGCTGCTGCTTAAAAATGGAGCTGACAGTAGCCTTAAGAATTACCACAATGACACTCCGGTGATGGTGGCCAAGAACAAGAAAGTGAGTGAGGAAAACTAGTTTTGTTTGTTTTGAGTGAAGGGGATTCTGCTGTGGAATAATCCCGATAGTGTCAGGAAACACATGAACTCATAATGAACTTCCTTAGAGTATCCAAACTTTCAATAACACACTGTAATTTCACGGCGGAAATTTCTACCCAGTTGTTACTCGAGGTCATCAGGACAAACAATGAAACAACTGTATAATCTACTTCACTCAGCTCTGAGGAGGATTAGATGGGGAAGTAAATCCTTCCACCTGGAGGCCAAACCTGTGCGGTGCAGTGCCGTCTCCATCATTGGGCGACACAGTGGTGCAGTGGGTAGCACTCGTGCCTCACAGCTAGAAGGTTCAATCCCAACACCAGGTGGTGGGGCCTTTCTGTGTGGAGTTTGCATGTT
>JAQQAE010017975.1:0-11316 GCA_029823295.1 Pseudamia nigra
CTCATTGAAAGTTACAGAAATCGTTTGATTGCAGTGATTGCCTCAAAAGGTTGTGCAACAAAATATTAAATTAATGGCATCATCATTTTTGTCCAGGCCTGTTTCATGAGTTTGTTTTTTAAAATAATTCTGTTGAACTACAATTCCAAAGCAATGTCTGATTTTTACAGGTTAATAAAAATTTTATTTATTATTACTTTTGTCAAATTCAAGTTATTTCTGTGACCATTGTGGGTTTTTCTGTCATTAACAGACGGCACCAACAATTTTATCCATGTCTGTATGTGGGTCAGTTCAGGAACGTCAACAGTTTTGATAAAAGCCACATCTTAAAGAGTAATGTGAACTGTCAACCAAAAAAATCACATCTGGATAATAAACACGAGTTGGGCACTGCAGTGTGAATAGTGTGAGCCTGACTCACAGGTATGTGTCACTGTAGATAATAAGCGGCAGCAACACCCAGCTAAGTAGAGTGCACTCATCAGAGGTGCAGAGTCATGCCTCCCACAGCTCTCAAAATAGTATAAATGTTCATTTATGAAGCTGACTTGTGCAAACATTGTAAAGAAAATATCAGTAATGAGTAACAGTGTCAACTGTTAAGGTCAGTAACTTTGATTGATGTATTTATTTGCTTTCAACAGGAGAACATATAGTTTAATAAAACAAAAAAGACAAAAGAAGCCAAATCAAATTATGGTCAGTGGTCAATGAATTTAGTTTATGATTACATGCATGCAGTGTCTGTCTATTGTCTTTACCAAAATTATACTTATTTATAAAATTGTGTCATATTATGTATATTAAATATCTTAATATTGAATCCAATGGCTTTGCTTTGAAAATGAAAAGCTGAAAGATGTTCTTAAATGAATATTATTAACATACTTGAGTGTGTCTTTAAATTATGTTAAAGAATACCCAAGGATTAAATTCAACTGAATATTTTACAATTTTTTCTGTTTGCTTAAATATGAATGAAATTACATGTAAAATGACATTAATATTACAAAATAACACCAACAGTCTCTGTCTCTCAATAGTGAGTCATGTGATTGGATCCCAGTCTTTTCAAAATACAAAGATGTTGTTCCATCAGTTTAGTTTCACTTTCATTTCCCAGTGACAAGTCCTCATTGGCCATGGCATAAACTATATTTTTGGAGTTTAAGGATAAATATGGGAATAAATACAGTTCCTAAACCAAGTTTGATATCCCTTCCCTGCATTTGCATTAAATTATGAACCATGAAATACATTTCAAACTTGGTGAATTAGTGACCTATTTTTTATCCCTACTGATCTTCAAGGTCAAATGTGAGGTCAAGGCCAAGACCCTATTCTAACTTGTGTTAAAATTTCTTGCTCCTACCTCCAATAATACAGTAACTATAAATAAAATGCATTTTACCTTTCTTGACCCAGTAACTGTGACATTGACAGGTGTGTGACACTCAAAGCCATGTATCAAGTTTGCTCCATCTGTTCTCAAGTCAGAGCATGGTCTGACACACAGATAAACACAGGCGACCACCCTACCCACACATCAACTACATCGGTGTGGATAATAAGAATAAAAGTTTTTGAAAAAAATCAATATGTAGAACATCAAGGTGTTGCTGTCATACAACATAATTACAGATAAAGAGCCATATCAAATTCCTCATTTAAGCCCAATTGCTGTAATGCATTTAAGGTATGGGTCCAGGAAAGCTCTCTTTGACACAGCCTTTCTACTTGTTTTATGAATAAATATGAAAAATATCTTGTCAGCAAGTTTCCTCAAAGAGCCAAGCAGCTGTGGCGAAAAGCCTCTTTTATCACCATCTCAGCAGAAAAGATCAGCTGCAGCCTTCAGTGCCAGTTTCGAGCAGTTGGTACTGTAATTGCACATTTTCAGACTGATGCGGTTTTGATTCTTTGATTAGAGACAGGGCCAGTTGCAGAAGCCCTAAAATGAGCCCAGAGGTTCCTGACCCAAAATAGTCTGAGTGGAGCTGCTCTCTGGCCAGCAGAGGGCTGTTTCATGTTCTCCTGCTGTCGGTTATTCCTGTCACTTCTCCATGGGGTTCAGATAAACACTTCCATTCCACAATCCCAAAGACATAGTTAGGAGACCGCGATTATAGCCTTTGGAGTGTCATATAAATATCTGTACTGGGAGGGAGGGGCTTCCGGACAACCACAGCTGTTCTCCCCTCCGTTTCTATTTAGCGTGTTTCCAACAACGCCACTCACTTGTTGACCTGTAAGGTGAACTGGTTCTGCACGTGTCGAGAGTTTTCCTTTAACTGAAAGTAGGTCTCCTCAGACAGCCTGGCTCCCTGTGAACGCCTTAGCCTCATAATTTTAAAAGGAAGCTGGCTATATTTATTCTTCTAACTGAATGTGACCCTTATGCACACGCTCAGACATCACTTCTCATACTGTGTGTTTTCATGAGTCTGTATGGGAAATTTATAGTTTATGTGCAGTGTGCAAACAGAGTAAACATCACGCTTTGCTTTGGCACAAATACCAAAAGCAACGGTTTGATATAGAGCCGACTGATACGGCCAAAAAAATGTTCTCATAATAAACATATTCATAGCAGTTGGCACTGATCATTATAGTAATAAAGTCAAATTATTTTATTCAACTTTAAAGGCTGAATTTTATTCCTAAGTGAAAGTTGAAGAAATTGTTATTTATGGTAACAACAAGATGCAAAAGACATACAAGATGCAAAAGTACAGAATACATTGAGCCCATTTACATGACCATAAAAATCTGATAACTGGCAGCAATCAGATAATTGTAATAAACAGATCTGATGCGTTTGCATTCCGTTCAAAAATTCAATAATCGAAAAGCCCTGGTTTACATGTTGCAATCCATTACTGGATTTCGTTGTGTACTATGTACATAGTGAAGTAAGGCTGAAACTTCCTGTTATTTTCAAAACATATGGTCTTGTCTTGTTAAACGTAACAATGCTAATGTGGAAGCTAATAGTCTATAAATAGGCTACACGCTGCTGCTGTCTGTGAGGAGAAATGGTAAGTTTTCATATGACAAGCTTCCCTTGTATGATATATCTTCCTCCACTCCTTAAAAACTGTCAATTCTGTTTTCTATAGTTAGGGGGTTTTTACACATGCGGAGCAGATGTAGAAGAACTAAATAACCCCTATTAATGGATATATATGCGCAAAGACATGAGAGTTTTAGGGTGTGTTAATGTGATTTCTCACAATCAGGTACTTTTTGTATGATAAAGCATATCACAAGATGCAGTTTACATGATCAGTTCTATAATCTGGTGACTCCAAAGAGCCTAGAACAACATAAAGAATGTAGAGATGAAAAGAATGTACAGTAAATGATAGGAAAACACACTGAATATGAAAACAATGTAAAGATCCTAGAAGAACAAACAAGGTAAAAGATGCAAAAACATGACAAAACAGATGTCAGAGGGAAAAAAGCCAAAATGACAAAAGCACCCAGGCTACATGAAAACAAAGACAGTGCAAAAAATATGGATAATGTAGAGGATGAAAATGAATAAGATACAAAAAATGAAACAGCATCAAAAGACAAGAGATGTAACATGACATAAAAGACACAAAAAGACAAACACAACCAAAGAGGCATGACATGCAAAAGCACATAAAAGAAAGAAAGGATGAACTTTTGTCTGTTTTTGTGATTTTGTTTAATGACATTACATAAAAATAAATTCAATTTTAAAAATATGAGCTCTTATCACTATAGAGACAAGAACAATCCATCTGTCATTCAAAAATTCCGTTTTTCATTTAAAATAAAAAAATGCAAAAACAAAAAAATTCTAAAACCAAAACAGAACAGATAATGGCTCAGTGTTTTAATTTCCAAAATAGTGCTCAAATTCAAAGTGGGGAAAATGAAATTAGGACTTAAATTTTGGATTTTCATTATTCTGTTTCTGGCACCAGACCTGACCTGGAAGCTGTCTTTGTTGTGCACACAGTCCCCTAACAATAAGATGACTCAACGGTGGAAAGATCACGACTGACAGAACCTCTTACCAGACATCTCTGAGCATTTTGAAACACCTATCACATGCAACTCTTTCAAAATATTGCCATGAGGTTTCATACTTTCAAAAAGTAGTTACCAGCTCGGCGTATTCGCCTAGCGCAGCCATAACATCTTCAGACCAGACTGTGGAGAATATTTTAAGGATGAGTAGCTACCAATTCTGTGAATTTTTCCATATTCCCCCGTCTCCTTTACTCTTCTTCATTAGTAAAACTTACCCTGAAGTCACATCTGGTGTCTGAAACAGGAAAATGACAATCAGAAAACAAGTTGTTTCATTTTGGTTTTAGAAGTGATTATTGACAAAAGGTTTTTTGTATTATTTTTGTTTCACATTTAAAGTGGATTGAACAAATGATACACAAATTAAAAGCATTTATTGCAATAAATCATGCTTAAATATCACATACAAAACATTTATATCACAAAAACAATAAGTATTGATTTATTACCCTGCTCACTGTATGACCCTTTCTGCCGCTTGAACTTGAATTTGTATTACACTGAAAGGCTCCATCTCAGAACTCAAATCCACATTACATGGTGTATCAGGGGACAAATTGTAATAAGAAATACACCCTAAAGCCTGGCCAAAGTTTGCAGCTGTGGTTGCCAGGTCCCGAAAGGAAAAACAATGGGAAGCGGCTGAGCAGTGAATGCGGTTGGCGGCAAACAGGCCGCCCCTGTCCTTTAATGTGGCTTCTAGCTGTCTCCTTGGCCGCCAGCTCTTTGCTGATTTACACCACAGCAGTAATTCACAACCCAAACAAACCCCAGACAACTAATTATGTCAGGTTGATTCTGTCAGCTTATCATGGAAGCAAAACAGAAAGGAAAATGTTGACCGCAAAGTCCGACATCTCTCAACTCACAATGTGATCCTGGAGTCCTGGTGCTGTCTGTTGTGGCCTGTGTGTGGATCTACTGTATTCCAGTGAATAACTCGAGGGAGACAGGATTGTATACTTTATGGAGGGTGGAAAAGGGAACTCTGTACAATAACTCATATCCTTTACATCAACATGCATGCATACTTGTGCACAAATTGCCAGTAGTCACGGAATAAAGCCATACCGCAGGTTGTGATGTAGATGAATCCACATGGTTTAATTATCTAGGATTTAAAAATAATAGAGTAAGCAGCCTATTATTTTGAAAGGGTCATAAATACAACAGAAATCATAGTGTTAGGTTTAAATTCCAAGCCCTTGCATGTTAAAAAATACGAAGCATTCTTCTGTATGTAAGGAATGCAGTTTTATTCAGGCAAGAAAAGATCTTTATGTTTTATATGTAGCATATTTAGAAATATAACACATCAATTGACCATAGAGCCATACAAATATCCAACAAGTGATACTGTTTAAAAGCATAAATAAAAGCACATTTGAAGCAAAAATACATTAAATTAAGATTTAGTGTTAAGATATAAAGAAATAAAGCACTGCCATTGCAACGAATGAAAGAATATTTTTTTTAAAAACAGCTTTCAAAAAAATATTTATTTGTGTAGTGCATTCCATACAAAAAGGCAAATCACCATGCCACAAAATAAAGAAACATCCAGAAGAAAATAAAAATAAACTATGAATGATGAAAATTGATGCTAAATGTAAGGCTATGATTACTATGTATGATATCCATTTTGTGTCGTTGGTGGATAAAGTAAATACATTCAAGAATAAAGATGAACTGAATAGAGTCTGATTTGTTTCTTTTAAACTTCCATAATAACCGTATCATGTATCAAAAATACATTTTAACACAACATCATTTGCATTAAAATGTGACCACCTATTATTACTTAAGTCTAGACATTTTGCATGGTTGTGGCTTCATGTTCATGTTTTTACTACTATATTCCATTCCAGCTTTTCTTAACCAAAATGATTCAGTCGGCACTAAAAGGCATGTTGGAGTTACAGCTATCTGTGACTGTGTTGCTCCATTATGATGTTTTTAGGTGACTCTCCTCATGTCTGTCTCTGTGGCCTCAGGCATCAAGTTGGTCCAATCACTCTCTTTTGTTAAAAAAGCTCTCTTTACCGCATACTTTCCCTATATTTGGCCTTGAGGTTTGTATGATTTACAAACTTTTATGGCATCACTAAGGCAATTTTGGTGCTTCAAAATTTATTCTTCTTTAAATGGTCTTAATGGTGGCTGTAAAGGGTTCATTTATGCTTGATGTAAAATGTGGATATTATGGAACTTTCTGTTCCTTTGTTTTGTGCATATTTCTGTCTGAAATACACACAAGATGATTTTTGAAAATTCAAATTGTTTTTTAAATGATTTGCTGTTGCTATTATAACATCACTAAACATTAAACATCTATAGTAGTAACACATTAGCTCAAACTTTTTAATTACCAGTTATTTCCCTGCAACAAAATATTGTTTTTAGTTGATATGCTTGCCCCTAATTCAGAAGACACAGAGCAGTCCCATCAGAAATCACAGAGGCGGTGGAGCAATAGATGAAAGATAGATAGGATATTTAGTGAGACAAAACACAGAAAAATCCAAAATAAAAACTACTTTTTTCTAACATGTACATAATTCAGTCCATTTTCATTCCCAGCACTTTGAATTCAGCTGTTACATCACAACCTTTGTCATGACAAGCCAACATGTAATGTGCCCTATAAGATGGGCACACAGTGCACAAAGTGAAAAGTTTACTCCAATGTAACCCACCGTGAGCAACATGGGATGGTGAGAGCAACTTCCCATGGCACTGCAACTTGAAAATAACAGCCACATGATATTACTAAGTTGATAAAATTGTTAGAGGTAGAAGGCTGGGGTGGTTACAGCAGCACAACAAACCCTGGTGTATGTTTTTCTGTCCAACCCATACCCAAAACCAAGTTAAACTAATGAAACTGTAGCACATGTTCAGAATGCCTGGTAAAGGTTGCTGTGTACGTATCTGGAACTGTGGCCATCTGTCAGTGTTGCAAATGAAACACCATATGCATCCTGTATCTTCACTAAAGCGCACCTTGTGTGTAAGGATGCACACCACAGGCTTTAGCAAAATGACAGAATTCAGTGCACTAGGAGCATGAATGTACTGCATGGTCACAATCTCCTCCTCCTTGTTACTTATGATGTATGAGTGTTGTCAAATACTGTCACTCCTGGTTGCCTTCGAGTGGATGGTTGCTTAGCATGCAGTCTGTGAGTAGTTTATACAAACATATGTGGTCAGTGTTGGTTACATCTTTTGGATCAAACTGAGTAGTTGAGGGAGTGTAAAAAAGGCCAGGGAATATTTTTGAACTCCTCACATACTGGCAATGATCAACATATGCTGCCCACTACATTGTCACATATCAACAAAGCAGGTACCCCAAATCATCAGTTTTTAATACATGGAGGTGCCTGAAACACAATTTAAAAATGCAGTTGTTATAGTTTAGTTAGGGTTAAAAGCAACTTGATGAGATGACATGGGAGTAAACATAGGCTCATAGCATAAATCAGAAGACATGTCCTCCTCATTGTGTTTCTTAAATAATCAACACCATATCTACTCTGGGAGGTACAGTCAACATGTATCACTTCAAGTGAAATCAGAACCACAGACCCAGCACTGCAGCTTACTGATACTCAACTACAAAGACAATCTAATATGATGCAGATCTCTGTGTATCTGAAAAGAATGGAAACAGATTTGGAAGCTCTTATAGGACTTCATGTATTTCCTTTGTTCTTTGCTCCACTGGGGGCAATTTTTTCAAAAATAACATCTTTTCTTTTCACTTTTACTACAGCAACTGGAGGTCCATTGTATTAAACAGACCTGAAACGCCCATGACATGCTTTTCATTTTTATGACTTATCTACCATGTTGCAATGGTGAATATTCATCTGAAACCAGAAAGAGCAAAAATCCAAGTCCATTGTACATATCTCAGAAATCCTTTGGAGAAGCAATTTGAGTTTCATAAAAAAAAATCTTGCAGCCGAGAGTTTGCAACATTTTTTTTTTTTTTAAACTAGGCCCAGTATGACTTTATAGAGTGCTGGACTTCCTTAGATGATCATTCTCATTGTAGCTGTGGCAAAGGGCTAGGCTAGCATTGGTCTTCAGACGAATGTACACAGCTGTGTGGTGGTGGCTATGTGGTGGTCTAGCACTAGCTTCCAGAGGAATACAAACAGTTACAACAAACTCAGCAGGTAGTATTCAAAGTCTCAAGATGAGGGCAGCAGTATCTGTCAACAGCTTGGCTCTGTGAGCACCTGTCATTGTTGACAGATGCATAGTCAACTTCCTTTGCTCTTACCAGAGTCACACTTGCGCCAGTGAATGGTGCAAAATTGTTCAGCAAACCAAGCAGGGATGCCCACACAAAGATACTGGAGCAGGGCACAGCTCAGCAACCCGATTAATAATAGCAATAGTGATAGTAACATTTGTTGAATTTGTTTCTTGTAAGCGCGCTCAAAAACTTTGAGTTACACAAGCTTGCATTTAACATCAGCCCCCCCATTTGACATCCATTTTTTTTTACAAAAAAAGCAGTGAAACTACCCAGCTTAACTCCTTCTCTCACCCCAAAAACTCCAAACAAGTCAAATCCACCTTTGGGCTCCCCGTTTGTAATCTTGTACTTTTGTTTTGAAATAATTACAGACTTTAAGTTATGATGAGTGTAACAATCATCTAGAGGAACACAAGATTAAGATTAAATTGCTGCAAATGAGCATGACATGAGCACTTTAAACGTATATGTAGATATTTATATCAATTTAAGAAATTATTGTTTTCTTTTAATTGGGGCTGTCAAAATAACACAGATGAATCCATTTGAATGATTAATTAGATTAAAGATTTTAACGCAATTAATGCATGCGTAATGCACGATAACTCAAAATCCCACAATAACATCCATCGACATAGATAAACTGCTGATTACTGGTACAAAACTCAAAATCCCACAATGCAACGGTGGTCAGCTGACATGACCTCCTGATTTACTGCCTGCTTTTCCCCGGGAAAAACAAGATGGAGTCTCAAGGCCGATGCTTGTCAAGGCCTAAATATACATTTTTCATTGTAATGAACACTAACTCTGCATGAGCTGCTTTTATCTATAATGGAAGTTATGATATAAATTACTGCAGCTAATTCAATTATTTTAGTGAGGAAAAAAATTGTGTGGTGAGTGTAACGCCATTGCAGAAAGGGGGAGTTGTATGAACATTTATCATTTATTATGTTTATTTGGTTACTGTTTGGTAAGAAGTGACCATTATTTACTTTTGAAAATGTTGCCTTCAATTCAGCGTGGTTGTCTTTCCCATAGCTGCTTTTATTTATTGTATTTTTGTGTTTGTTTGACAGTAACTGCTAGACGGAAGTCTGTATAAACTGAGTGCTGAGTGAGTTCTAAAACTGAATGATTGTGAATTGAAATATGGTGCAGATTATGTTTGTACAAACAATTGATAAAATATATGTTGTTACTTTTATTAATGTATTGAATTGAAATATGAATAATGAATCATATTGATTTGTACTTTGTTTACCAGTAAAGTGTAGAAACATAAAATACTAATGGATGGATAGATACACATACATAGATATACATACACACACACTAGTGTCACTTAGTGGAGGCAAGTGCTAAACAAACAGTGGCACATGAGTGGGCAACTGAAGCAAAAATCACAGCTATAGGGACAGACAGTGCATGTAACATGACAACTGCAACTAAACTCCTTTAAACTAGACACATTTAATAGCATGAAATTAACATGCTAAGTGTATAAACCACCTTCTGTCATGAGTGTTTTTGCTGCCACAAAATGAAAAACAATGCATGGGTATTAATAGAGATTAATTGAAATTAATCCAGTGACCCTGTGATTAATTTAGATTAATAATGAATGGGTATTAATCGTGGTAGTTGAAATTAATCCACAGTGACCCTGTGATTAATCAGACTAAAAATTTTAATAAATTAACAGCCCTACTTTTAATACAAAAAGCCATAAAAATGCATGTCACTACAGTAAAAAAGATAGGATTAGTGCAAGGATTAATAACAAACAATTCCTCACCAAAAGGACAGAAGAGGCAGAACTATAACTAAGGATTATACAGTAGGTCAAAAAAAAATTATGTTTCTCAAATTGACAAAAAAATGCAATGAGAACAAAGATGATGAGAATGTATGATTACAGTGGTGCCTCGTTTATTGCGGGAGTTACGATCTAAAAATAACCTGCGATGGGCGAAATCCACGAAGTAGATTCCCATGGAAAAACTCACTCCGGCTAATGCATGATTCGCACAACGAACGTGAAGCCCAAACGGATTAAATTCGTTAAGCGGGGCACCACCGTATTTGTTTTAAAGGCTGTAAAACCCCTCACCACACACTTTATACACTATTCTCAGACAGGCATTAACATTTTCTCACTTCTTTCTTATTTAAACACTCTCAAAATCAAAACCATCATAGATTTTAAAGATCAACCTATGAAGCTGGACACATAAGAAATTATTAATAGTGACTCACGTGTCACACTTCCTCTGACCGCGCCTCTTCGTCCTGGTGTCGCTCTGCTATAGCGTCTTTTTTCAATGAAGGCCTTCATCGACATTGTGGGTTTTTGTCGGAGAGAAAACTTACAAACATACAGCACTTCAGAGTCACACTGCTAGCGATCGAACATTTGTGTAAGTTTGGTGAGCTGAACGCATTCTGTACTGTACAGCAGTGGTCCCTAACCCCTGGGTCAATTGGTGCCGGTCCGCACAGAAAGAATACATAGCATTACATTATTTCCATTTTATTTGTCATCTGATTCTGAACGGTGTTTTATTTTGAAAAATTACCGGATTCTCTACGCCTTATTGTCTTACCTACATCCGCTGCCTTCTTAAACAGGCTGCGTCAGCCGGAAACACATAATACATTACCGTTAACTTGAAACCCTCAAACTAACAAAATAAACGAAAAACAAACATCTTTGGAAAGTTTGTTTGCTCAGGGTAAAAGAGCCAGTGAGGAGCCAGAAGAAGAGCCTACGACTTCAAAAACAAACAAAACTGCATTTAACAGACAAAACCAGGATCCGACTGGAAATATGGATTTATTACAACAGCTGGTTCCCACGCACTGAGCCCGCTCTGTATATGGCAGCCAACCGGCTCTAATGAGGCAATGAAGCCTTCAAAACTGCTTCGCCACTTGGAGACCAAGCATCTGCATTTAAAGACAAGCCT
>JAQQAE010017976.1:0-11315 GCA_029823295.1 Pseudamia nigra
ATTTTTGAGGTGATTAACAAGAATGGCGCAGCTACTCATTACTGAGTCCTTTTTTGAAAATTGGATTTCTATTTTAGTGGTTTTTGGTTTTTTTTTTTTTTTGAGATGTGGTCTAAAACTTTTGATCAACAGCCTGTTTTAGTTTCATGGTTGTTTGCAAATTGTTTGGGTAAATTGCTTACCCAAAATTTTTTCTTGTCTCACTCCCATTTCTTCTTTTTTCATTTTGAAGAACTACTTAGAACCTTTTTAAGATCCAACAGTGCAAAACGTACCGTATTTTCCGGGTGATATGTCGCTCTGGTATGTTAGTCGCACAAGCCAAAAAACGCATAATGAAGAAGAAAAAAACGTGTATTAGTCGCTTTGCAGAACAGGTCGCATTTGTTCGGGGAATGCGCGTCAAGTGTGCAGCCGGGACCACGCGCTTGACACCAGAAGGGAGAGCTTCCGCCTCACCGGGTAAGTGACGGTACTGACACGTTCGGTGTTAAGCTGATGGCAGGTATGGTTGTTACCAGTAATGTATACATTTTAAATTGTCAGTAATACAGATGCGGCAGATGAAGGTACACAAGCCTAGAGCGACGTCCAGCGGCTGTCAGTGTGACGAACACCGTAAAGTCGAATTTATTCACAATACAAGTTGCTTCGATGTATTTGTCGCTCCCCTCGCCAGACTATGCAAAAAACTGCGACTTTTAATCTGGAAAATACGGTACATTCTTGCAGTTTTTCAACTGGTCTTAAAATGTTGATCAGGGGTATATTAGTTGCACTGGTGTCCTTGGGTTCACAGTAATGCACTATAGGTGTTTCGTAAAAGAGTTTCAAACTAAATGTAGACATAATGCAGACAAAAGTAAGGCACAGCAGCAGTAAATGATAAGCTGATGTGTATGTACATGATTCATGTCACCATGACAACCAGTCTTAAAATGATCAAGTATGTTTTTTTTTTTATACCATATTCCATGTCCTTTCCTGTGTCTCCACCATAGTCATGACCGAGGTAAAGCCTTCATCAGTCAGGTGGGCCTGGGTCGGCTTATCACAGGGATGGACCGGGGTCTTATGGGAATGTGTGTCAATGAGCGCAGGAGGATCACAGTCCCCCCACACCTGGCTTATGGAACCATAGGAGCAGGTTTATATGAATACATATTACATCCCTGTGTGTGACTGTGTGTGCTTGTTAATGCTAACATATGTGTTTGCTGGTTGTGAATCAGTCCAGTGTCTGTGTTGTTTCTTGTTCTATCTCTACTCTTTTGTCTCTCCTCTGTCCACTAACCCCAACCGGTCCAGGCAGATGTCCTCCTACCCTGAGCCGCTGGTTCTGCTGGAGGTTTTTCTTTTCTGTTAAAGGAAGTTTTTTTCTCCCCCGTCGCCCTTGTCTTGCTCTCGGTGGTTCTGTTGGGGTTACTCTCTGTATAGTCATAAGTCTTGCCCTTGAATTGTGAAGCGCCTAGGGATAATCATTGATTATGATTGGCGCTATACAAATAAAACTGAATTAAATTGAATTAATGCTTTCAAATTGTCCAACAGGTGGCATAATTCCTCCTGATGCTGTGTTGGTGTATGATGTTCTCCTCCTGGACATATGGCACCCCGATGACAAGGCTGAGATCCGCATACTGGGCAAACCACAAAACTGCAGTCGCACAACCATGGCATCAGACTTTGTCCGTTACCACTACAATGGCACCCTGCTGACTGGTGAAGCCTTTGATTCCAGGTGAGACTACGCCACTGATGAGTTACACACAGGTATTTCTGGTCTATTTTGCCAATTTTAAAAAGCTATGAAACTGTGTTATAGTTACTTGAGGAATGCGACCTATGATGCCTACTTGGGACAGGGTGAGCTCATCAAAGGCATGGATGAGGGTCTCCTGGGCATGTGTGTTGGAGAGAGACGGGTCATCATTGTCCCACCCTTCTTGGCATACGGAGAGAGTGGTCATGGTACAACAAATATTCTCATTTGCTTTTGCTAATGTCAGAAAAATGTCATAATATTGATGAATGAATCAGTCAGCTAGTCAACCAATCTTTATTACAGACGCAGCATTCAGGTAAAAAACAACAGAAAACACAGAAGAACTATCTTACAAAAGTAAAAATTAATTTGTTTCTGTTAGTGTCAACTCATTTATTAACCTTTGAATATGAAGGCATTACAGCATTTTCTGTGACTCACCTCAAAAAGCCTTTGAAACAATGTGGCTGTACATGCATCAGAAACTTATACCAAAACATATTCAAAATGAGGTTATCTTTAGGATAGGAGAGTTTTTGGAAACCATTTTAAAAAGTCCTAAAAACAACTTGAAATGCATTAAGGGAACACTTAGAAAGCATTGGAAATTATTTATTTTGGCGCCTGTGGTACAGCTCTTCTTCAGGCTGATGTCAAACATCTGGACAAATAATGTTTATGAGCAACCTGGCACACTTTGAAAAACACATTCACATCCCAGCAATCATTTAAAAGACTTAAGAAACATATATTTTCTAAACGACCACTTGTACTGTAAATACTGTAGTATAGTCTGACCACTTCACAAGCCTGCAGGCAAATGAGTTAGTCTCTGGCATGTGTCAAATTATTTCTATGTATAATACTTCAGACATTATTTAAAACACTTTAGAAACCACAATTTAAAAACCAGCTCAAAATCACATTTTTACTGCACATAGTATTACATTAATACTCTACAACCAGAGGCGGATGGCGACTCCCCGAAAAATAATGCATCAGGGAGCACCTATTAAGGCATGAGCAATTAAGTCAAATACTTAGAGAACGTATGTGGAAATATTGCTAATTACATGTCTATTTTCAGAGCACATACTATTACCTTGCCACTTCATCACGAGCTCTGATGGAGACCATTTGACAAATTATTACAGACAACATTAATTGTTGGTTATGGTCAGGGGGCAACGATTGGGGCTGTTCAGTGAGGCCATTATGCAAGTAACTTTAAGTTGTAATTCCACCGCTTGGCCACTGGGGAACCAATCGTCCGGCTCCAAGAAGCTTTTTTTCCCATAGAGATACATGTGATTCTATCTGAAAATACTAAGTGAATACATTTTTTTCTGATTGACCTCAAAACGACCCTTCAGAAACGAATGGATGACATCATGGTCACTTTGTCCAGTTATATATAAAGTTTATGCTTTCGCACCAGCTCGCTAGTGAAGTCGGACCGATTCGGACCTTTGGATCATCTAATATGTAACGTGATGATCCATCTTTAACTTTTTGCTCCGTTATTAAGATATTACAGCAAATATTCCAAGAAATCACTGCCATGCTGGGGTTTGATTGACATGCCACTATAGTAACAGCTCGCTAGTGAAGCCGGACCGATTCAATCTGCCGTCCAGGAAGCGACAACCTGATTGACCTCAAAATGACCCTTCAGAAACGAATGGATGACATCACAGTCACTTTGTCCAGTTATATATACAGTCTACGGTTGTGGTGCATTTTTGTAGCCTCATTCAAAAGAATCATTTTCCTTTTTGCATATTTTCAAAAAGACAAAAATAGTTTAAATCTCTGCTGATTCTTAATATTGCACCTTAATTTCAGGTTATTTTAGTACAGACTGAAAATAAATGTTCAACCTGTCACTGTATTCTGGACAAAGTGTTTTTGATCAAGCCGCTGTTAAGACAAACATTGTTCATCTGCTTTTGTAGCTTTGTTATAATTGCATTACTGCTGCACATGTCGTAGCAACGAGCTGATACATTATTTTAACATCCTTATCACGCAGCGATGATGGTGAGAGAAAAGTATTATAAAAGGCGTTGCCAAGTATTTCTGTCTTTGCGAATCACATCATTCAAGTTACATGACTGAGAATGTACAGGTAGAAACCTATACCTCATTTCAAGTGTGATGGTAAGAAAAACTTCACCCCAATAGGAACGAAGATCCCTCCTCAAGCTACACTAGTTTTTGAGGTGCTGCTGGTCGATGTGTTCAACCCTAAGGATGATCTGATCGTGCATGTTAAAGAGGTACCAGAAGTCTGTAACCGCAGGACTGTGGGTGGAGATTACATCCGCTATCACTACAATGGAACCTTTCAGGACGGCACAGCCTTTGATTCAAGGTAAACTGGTATTTTTCTTTTATCCAAGAGCATCCAAATATAGGCAACTATTAAACTGGCCTATGTTTATTGACAGCTACCAGAGAAATAGCACCTACAATACTTACATAGGCATGGGCTATGTGATCCCAGGGATGGACAAAGCCCTGCATGGCCTGTGCATGGGAGAGAAAAGAAGGGTCATCATTCCTCCACACATGGCGTATGGTGAACATGGAGTCGGTGAGTTGGAAGGACAGGACCTGGAGTAAAAAGACACATGAAGTCGAACAAAAACCGCGAATGCCTGTTTCCGCGTGTGCTGTTTCTACTCCCTCTCATTGTAGGAGACTTCATTCCTAGCTCCGCCGTGCTCGTCTTTGACATCCACGTCATCGATTTCCACAACCCCAAAGATACAGTGGAGATCAAGGTTACCTACAAGCCACAGCAATGCAACATGACCAGTGAAGCTGATGATTTGATCCACTACAGCTATAATTGCTCCCTGATGGACGGCACCCTGCTGTACTCCTCGTGAGCACTCTCTACTGTTCACTCTGCTCAGTTGCATCCTCGTCCTCTCTCTCCATGCATGTAATCATCGCTGGCTTCTTCTCTGACAGATTTCAGATGAAGCGCAGATGCACCATTTATGTATCCATGACAGCAGCACGTCCCTGCATGGCTTGAGGTTTTAATCCATGGAAAAAATACCCTAGATTTTCTTAGTCTGTTTTTTAAGCGTTACCCATTTTTTCTCCCAGGGACCATTACGACTCACCTTCCACCACAACTCTTGGTGCAAACAAGGTGATCCTGGGTTTGGAGGAAGGTTTAAGAGGCATGTGTGTGGGTGAGAGGAGGGAGGTTATTGTCCCGCCACATTGGGCGCATGGGGAAAATGGAGGTAAGTCAGCCGGACCATCCACATCACCATACTACACGAAGGCTGCATCCCTTTATGTTTTCTTTTTCATATTTTGGCATCTGCAGCTGGAGGGGTTCCCAGAAGTGCAGTGCTGTTCTTTGAGTTGGAGTTGGTGGAGCTGCAGAAGGGCGTACCTGAAGGCTTCATGTTTGTGTGGCTGGGAGATGGACCTGACCCGCTTTTTCCTGCTATGGACCTGAATGGTGACAAAGAAGTTCCCCTGGAGGAGGTAAAAAACACATCAGCTAGGCCTAGTGTAGACTATGCTCCATTCTGGAAACCTTTAACAAATATGTCACACAGCAAATCACTGCAGGATTGTGACGAATACAGATCCAGGGCTGTGATTCACCAAATGTTTTTAGCTCAAGGCTCAAAAGTGAATTTTGGTGTCTCCTGGTGACCAAAACATGGACATTTAAATTATAAACTGCCCAAACACCTCCAGTTTTACTGAAAATAAATCCACATAACTCAACATTTTTATGTCTTATTCTGAGGCTGGCGGCACATAGAGAAACGTGACTGATCCCAACTCAAGTCTGAGTTCAGTCACCTCGTACATGATTGAACGAACCTCGCACGCAGCTGCAGGTTGACACCACGACTCACGCCTGGGATCTGGCGCCATCTATCAACAGTAAATACTGATTGCGTTGTGACCAGTTGTGACACACATGTCCACCAATGATAAAATTCGCCAAGTCAGAGTCATGACCGTCACACATCGCTGAGACTGAGCGATGAATGATTTCTGTCGGGACGACATTAAGACTGAAAAATCTGGGTTGGGAAGCACCGCGCATCAAGCAGATTTCCAGTTGAGTTGAGACAAGGTGAGTCGCATTTCTCTATGCGCGGCTGGCTTAACTGTAAAATAATCTTGTATAAGAATTAAGATTACAAAGTTTCACAACACTAAATCAAAATGAAGTCATACCAATTCAACAAAATCCTCAAAAGTGAATAAAAGAAACAAATTATCAATTAAAAAGGAACAACAACTACTAACAAAATGTACAAAAAAAAAGCAGCAACCAATCAAAAACTAGCACTTTTGCTGCTGATTTTAAGTGTAAAATATGTTTACTGGTGTATCTCCATGTCTTCCATTTTCAGTTTTCCACCTTCATCACGCTCCAGGTTAAAGAAGGTAGGGGCCGTCTTCGTCCGGGAGCAGATGCCACCAGCATTATTAAGGATATGTTTAACAACCAGGATGCCAATAAAGATGGAAAGATTGTGGCAGATGAAGTTCAAGAAGAGCAGGAGACCAAACAAGTAATAAAAGAGGAATTGTAAAGAAGTGGTGAAAGACGGCATGCAGGGGCTGAGGTTCTTCTGTTACCTTAGCAACTGTTGTGCAGCTATTTGAAAGTGTTTCAGATACTGAAACATTGCTGAGCCTTCATTGAAGGCAATGTGTTTGCTTGGTTTTGATAAAATACATTGAAACCATTACATACCTGAAGGCCTTTTTATAGAAAACATGTTGACTTGTCATGGCAAGTTAATCACACGTTACTAGCTCAAGTAACCTATGAGAACATAATAACACCATCATTGTGGGGAAACTTACAGACCACTATAAATGATTAGATATGCAACCTGCCAGTCAACACAGCTTCCAAACTCACATTTGTCAAGCTAGTATGTCTGTCATTTTTTTTTTTTTATCTGTACCAGATGTTGAAGGAATGTGAAATACATGTGATCTGAAATATATGTGGTTAGATAAGTGAGATGCTAGCTCCTACAACTGTTTTTGCTCTACGCAAGTGTGTTGTGTATCAAACATCAAATGTCGCTGGCATTTATACTCCAATGCAACGTTGGTGCAGATGTACACAATACATCCACTAGTGGGCAGTGTGGAGTTCAGACTGTCCTCTAGTGTGGAGTTACATTGGATTTCTGTCTGAAAATACTAAGCGAAAATTTTTTTGTCATGAGTCATTATGTGTCAAACATATTATTTGTTCCTTCTAATAAATGATCTGGTCCATCTTTAACTTTTTGCTCCGCTATTAAGATATTACAGCAAATAATCTGTGATGACATGTTGACTATAGAAATGTTATGTTGAGGGGAAACGGGGAGGTTTGACTTATCTTTTAGCCTTGAATTGCAAGTATTTGGGCCGGGCCTGTCCTCACGAATGTACCAGCGTATAAATACAACAAATGGCAACCTAGAAGTAGGTGCAATACCGCAGATACTTGTGGTATAAACATAATGAAACCACTGGTTGTACAGTATATGTGGGAGTTGTTTTTGTATTATAATGAAATTCGAGTATGTAAGGGTGATGATAAAAGAACTTTCTAATAAAAATGTAAGGCTTAAAAATGTACTTAATTCCTTCTTCACTGTACAGGTTTAATAGATTGTAATGCAGTGGTCTGTTTCTACTGAACTGATAAACGCATTTCAGTACTGAATAACTGAATAAATTTTGGATAGATGATGATGATAAATGCACATAGATAAGCATGTCTGACAACTGAACAGCAGGCAAAAGTCCACTATTTTTTGGATGTAGCATTATGGTTTTAGGGGTCATCTGACAAACAGGTCAGTAATAAGAAAAAATAATACTTTAAATTCCCTTTTTCTGTTACAAGACAGCTTTGTGTTCTTAAGCCTCGTGTGGTATTTGGGTCAAATTGACCCTTTTTCATATATTTGTAAAGAGAAAATGTGTTGTGTCAAAACGAACAAAATCATCACCAAAACCAATAAAATACTTAAAAATGAAAACAACGAACACTGAAGAAAAAACAGGATGAAAATTATCTTCATACTAAACAAAATAACCAAGAAAATTAGCAAAATTATTCAGAAAATAAAGAAAAATAATGAACCAAATAATCAATATCAATAAAACTGCACAAAAAGAAGCAAAACTATCCACGAAATGAACAAAGAACAAGTTGAACAAAAATAACCAAGAAAATGAACAAATGTGAAGGAAAAATGAACAGTCATCCAGCAAAACCAACAAAATAAGCAACAATGAACCAAAAAATAAGCAAAAAGAAAAAAAAAAAAATCAAGTAAACGAGCAAAAATGACCAATATGATGAAGAAACGGAGCAAAAAAAGGTTAAAAAAAAGTAAATGAATAAAATAAACCACAAAAATGAACAAATCACCCAAAAAATTCTGTGATATAGTTACCCACTACTTCCTTTTATAGTACTTCTACTTCCTTTTTCTCCAGTACTGATTCTACTCCCTGGCGTGTCCACATGACACAGCTTCTCTTTACAAATATATGACAAAGGGTCAATTTGATCCGAAAACCAGATGAGGGTTAAATGAAGATACCGTATTTTCCGGATTAAAAGTCGCGTTTTTTTTGCATAGTCTGGCGAGGGGAGCGACTTATATTTTGAATAAATTCGACTATAGGGTGCTACAGCCGCTAGGAGACGAGCCGCACGTCTGAGCCCTGAACAGACACGACTTGTTCTCCAGAGCGACTAATACACGTTTTTTCTTCATTATGCGTTTTTTGGCTCGTGCGACTAACGTACCGGAGCGGCTTTTAATCAGGAAAATACGGTAATCTCTGCCATTGATAGTTTTAATTCATCCTTAGGTTTCAGGTTAGTTGTTATAGCTGAATGTTAAGTACCACCAAGAGAACCACTGTCTATACAAAGTAGAAATAAAGGTAAACTTGTATGATAATATAGCTTCAAGCCCAACTTACAAAATGTGACATATGACAACAAAACAAGGCCAAACGTGTTGGTAAAATGTCTGATTTGAGGATAAAACCAACTGAAAAGGAGCTTTATTATGAGGAGCTGAAGAGCAGACATGACTACAAAAACTGTCATTTCTGTTGTGCGTTTTTCTTCCCGTTACATTGTAAATGAAAACCACAAACTATCAGACAAAACCAATCCATCTCCCAAGCATATACAAAAACACACCCATAACTGCATGCACACTTCCCGTGCTGCACAGTGCAAATTATCTGTAACCTGACCTCCATCACATACAGTTTACTTCAAGGAAAAGGATGACGATAAACGTGAGCAAGGCAAAAGAGGTGATAGACTGATGTGAGGTTTGTTTGGGGGTGATCTTGTTAAAAGTGTGGAGCCCAGACAGTTCATAGAAAATGTGTAACGTTTAGTAAAATGACAAATAAAAATGACAATTAAACATTCTGAGCTGGTTGTCAGTAATCCTGTTCTGAGTCCTCGTCGGGTGATCTCAGTTCACTTATTGCCAGTGAGGTAGAGAAGTAGAGCATTGGGGACGTCCAAGGTCTCATCCTTTACCAACACAATGTCATAAGAGTCCAAGTAAGACTGCTTCCGCTCATCCACCTGAAGAAAATGAGACAAAAGAAGCTCAGAAATGTGTCATCTTTTACTTTAACCCTCGTTTGGTTTTCGGGTCAAATTGACCCTTTGTCATTTGTAAAGAGAATCTGTCGTGTGGAAAAGCCAGAGAGTAGAATCAGTACAGATTCATTTCACCTTTTTTTGGGGGTGATTTGTTGATTTTTGTGGTTTATTTTATTCATTTATTTTTGTCACCTTGTTTTGCTCCATTTCTTCATCAGATTGTTCATTTTTGTTTGTTTAGTTGATTTTTTTTTCTTTTTGCTTATTTTTTGGTTCATTTTGTTGGTTTTGCAGGACAACTGTTCTTTTTTTGTTAAGCTATTTTTGTTCCACTTGTGGTTCTTTGTTCATTTCGTGGATAGTTTTGCTTCTTCTTGAATCAGAATCAGAATGTTCTTTTATTGCCAAGTATGTTTTACACATAAAGAATTTTTCTTGACATTAAGGTGCACTCGTATTGAGAAGACAACAACAACAACAATAATAATATAATAATAATAATAACAATTAAAGCTGAGAGGTAGTGCTGTTGATGATTGCAATGCAGTTTTGTTGGTATTGATGATTATTTGGTTCATTATTTTGTTTTATTTTCTGAATTATTTTGTTCCTTTTCTTGGTTATTTTGTTGAGTATGAAAATAATTTTCATCCTTTTTTTTTTTCTTCAACGTTGTTCATTGTTTTCATTTTTAAGTATTTTTATTCATTTTGGTGATGATTTTGTTCCTTTTTTTCCCACACGACACATTTTCTCTTTACAAATATATGACAAAGGGTCAATTTGACCCAAATACCACATGAGCGTTAAGGTTGCTGTTATAGGCAACGGTGCCTATGGTTAAAAGGTCACCAAATATTTCAAAATGATTCCAAACGTGACAGAGTTTTCCCGATGAATCATGCGGGTACAAGCCTGTCTGTGGGTGAAGGTGCTGTCCACTCTTTGCTTGTTTTTGATCTGCTCTGAGCACTAGGGCCTTAAACTTTTTGTAATCCTATTGAAGTGTCAAAATGTGTGCATGAATTTATTTACTGAATTAAGGCAGACTTGAATATTTCTGTGGTGATTTCACATCTAATCCTGTGGAAGATCCTGATTCATGTATCAACTCCAGGCTTTGCTGTCAGTATTTTATTCCATTTTAAGGCTAATTTGTATTTCAATGCTGCTTTATAAATCATCAGTACAAGAAGCTGCCATGTCCACAGATGCTTTCTACTGGACCAATCAAGAGTTGTATATGTCACACTTAGTTCCCTCTGTGCCCTCTGTTTTCATTCATTATGTTGTAAAATACATGATGCATTCATCAGGCTTAGGCGGTTGGTGAAAACATCTAGGAGCCTCCCCAAATCTTTCTGATATTATTTGGGTTTCAGAGCATTCTTTGGATTTTTTACTGCACTTTGTGTCACATGGCCTCTTTCCTGTTTACAATCATCTCTGTGTGTTGTACATAAAACCGTGCAGAATATTTTGTGTAAAGACTATTTCAACATACGGGAAAGATTCACGCTCTAAGAAACACCTGACCGTTTTATCAGGTGCACAAACACACCCACCTGCACATCTGAAAATAAATGATCTCAGTGAGTTTTTGATGCACACATACATAACAGTGTCAACCTTTTTAAGACGGCTGTAAAGAGGGAGGCTTGTTTATGCAGACCACTGGTGGAAAAAAAATTTACAACTTTTATTACATCGTTAGATTTGCGACATAGGTACATATAAACATCAGCACTACTGTATTTACCCATGTTAACATCTTAACCCTCGTGTGGTGTTTGGGTCAAATTGACCCTTTGTTTTATACTGCATTTGTAAAGAGAAGCTGTGTCATGTGGAAATGCCAGGGAGTAGAATCAGTACTGGAGTAAAAGGAAGTAGAAGTAC
>JAQQAE010017977.1:0-11315 GCA_029823295.1 Pseudamia nigra
CTACCATCATCAGTGCAAGATCTTGGTGAAAAATTAATGCAACACTGGATGAAAATAAATCTTGTGACATTGCAGAACCTTATCGAAACAATGCCACAGCGAATCCGTGGTGTAATCAAAGCTAAAGGCGTCCAATGAAATACTGTATTAGAGTGTGTGACTTTTTTTTTTGGCCATGCAATGTAATAAACCCAATTTGCTTTTCCTTTATTACTGAGGTCTGCTCTGTGTTGGCTAGTTATTATAGATTTGTTTTTTTTTTTTTTTTACTGCAATGATTCCAGTAAGTAATTTAAATACTGTACTGTATGTTTTAATTCAACTTGATGTTTCATAACACTATTTAGCCTAAATTATAAAGTACTGGATGGATTTCTTTACTTAGTACAAATTATGCCGTCTAACTTCTTCCTAAAATGACGGTTTTCCAGATGTTTATGATGGATTTGATTTTATTTGGTGAAGGCCAAAGTCTCTAAAACATCTACATTAACAGCCCTACATTTAACTTTTATTAAAGTGTTAGTGTATTGCTGTTTGATATTCAGTGCTAAGTGTTACAAAAAATCGCTTAGTGCCATTTTCATTCTCTGTCTCGCTGATTTTAGTAATTAAACGTTTAGCAAAAATTGCGTAGCGTTGACTCGGGAATTCCACGTTACATAGTTGCTATGGTGATGACGTACAAACATCACTTACGAAAACGCTCGTGGAGTTTACCAGCTTATTTGCTAATATTAGTTCCTTGTCTAGATTTTGCTGGTAAGAAATATGTCTGAATTGTCTGCGATGAACAGGAAGTTAATACAAAGTCTCGCTGAGAAAATTTCCAAAACCGTGGAACATTGTAAGTGTGAACCTAACGATGATTTAGTAGATTTAGAAAAAAAAGCTAATTAGCGTTATTTCGCAAAGCTAGCGTCATCTTTAGCGTGCGGATTCATTTAGCATACAGTAAAAATGTAGCTACTGTTAGTTTGGTGTGATTTTTCATTTTAGTCTATGTTGTCATTCTTTTCCCTATCTTATTCACTTTTTGTTCATTTTCTTCATGATTTTGTCCATTTTGTCACTCATTTTCTCTGTTATTTTGTTCATGTTAACATTTTCTAGGTTATCTTGTTAATTTATTTTTTCCTTATTATTTGGTTTATTTTTTCTCATTTTACTTTCTTTGATCAGTTTTGTTCACTTTCTTGTGTTCAATTTTTCCTCATTTTCCTAGTTATTTCGTTCATTTTTTTTCCCCCGTTTTTGTTCACTTATTTTTTTTTACTAACACTGTTAATTTTGATTCACCTTCTTGACTATTTTGAGTCATTTTATTATTTTGTTCATTTTGACTCATTTACTTATTTTGTTGTCATTGTTATATTTGTACCCCCACCAGTGTTCAGACAAACTCTACTCCCTTGGATTTAACCCTTTGTTCTCTGAATGCAGTCAGCAAAACAGAGATTGAATGCCTTATTCGACAATTTAAGATGCTCCTGGGGGAACAGAGTGTCTCTGGAAAACCAGTGAACGGCCTGGACAGAGGGAAGTTCAGGAGCATACTCCACAACATGTTTGGCATGACCGATGACATGATCATGGATGGAGGTAATGTTAAAGGGTTAATGTCCTGACAAATATTTCTGTTGAGCATCCTTAGTTGTGATGCTGTACACAAAGTTTACACATTTTCACAGACATTTCAAACTTTTCAATGTTAATTGTATGGCCATTCATAGACACGTACATAAGTTGATTATAGTAAAAAGATTAAGCAGCACCCTTTTACATTCTCAAGTTTTATATTTTCTTCAAATACTGCACTTTGTCATTATATTACTCATTTAAATGTGACAGCACATTTAAATTCAGATTTCAGTTTCTGCCCTTCAGAAACCCTGCAACTTAAAGGTGTATATCAACACAAATACAGTAAACTTTGATTAAAAAAAAAAAAATCCTCATACCCTAAGGTGTGATGTAACTATTGAGACATGCTGTACTTTAGTGGTTTTCATTGACCTGTTCTGTAGTCTTCAGGACATTTGACACTGACAACGACAGCTTCATCAGTGTCAAAGAGTGGATAGAGGGCCTGTCTGTTTTTCTTCGGGGGACATTAGATGAAAACATTAGGTGTAAGTTTGAGCTTCCTTTTTAATACCCACCATGTGGACTGAAAAACACAAATCCAAGGCATTTCATTAATTGGTCACCTGTTTTCATGGCTCAGATTGTTTTCACGTCTACGATTTAAACGGTGACAACTTTATCTCCAGAGAAGAGATGTTTCATATGCTGAAGAACAGCCTCATCCGGCAGCCCAATGAGGAAGATCCTGATGAGGGTGTCAAAGACCTGGTGGAGATCACACTGAAGAGAATGGTGACATGTTTGCTTGCTGAAGAGAACTCCCATGTGTTTTAGTCTTTTGCTCTTTACACTACCCTCTTCAGAACTTCAAATAACCTTTAAATAGTTGGCCTTTACAAATACAGCAAACTCATGTGCTTTCTCATTTCTCTTTTCAGGATCATGACCATGATGGAAGACTGTCTCTAGCAGACTTTGAGAAGTCCGTAAAAGAGGAAAACCTGTTACTTGAAGCATTTGGAACGTGTCTCCCCGACACAAAGGTAATCAGAAAAAACATATGCAAAAATGTTCCTTTGTGAATCTAACATTCTTAAACTTTGTGTTCTGTTCTGTTTTAGAGTATTCACAGATTCGAGCAGCAGGTATTTCAGGATCAACTGGAACAATGACACAGCCAACATTCATGGGATTTTCCAGCTGGATCCCTCTTCAGAACATTAATACATAGATGTGCAAAATACAGTATATGTAAATGAAAACAAGATGCAAAGTGACTCCAGTGAAGATCAATCAGATCCGACGACGTGGTTTAATCTTCTTTGCAACTGGTTTGAGGTCAACAGCTGATTCCGCCTAAAAAAAAAGAAAAAAGAAAAGAAAAACAGGTTCAGCGACCCTTCGAGCCAGATTCACTAACATTAATGTTAAATAAATGACAGTGGATATTTACTTAAAAGGTGTTCATAGTACATTTAGTACCGGACCTGAATGCATGTGTGCTCACAGAAATTTCCCTTTCACAGCACAGTTGCCGGAGAGGAGACTGAATTGGGCAACATGATTTACTAAAGTTTTCCCAGTCAATTTATTACTAATTTGCTGTTATTTAACAGAGAAAAAAAAGCATGGCTTAACTCATTGGCACCTAGTGGATAAGGCAATGGAAGGTAAAGGAGAGTGTTTTTCTCTATTTGTGCTCATTTTGCTGGAATGACGGAGCAGATTGACTCACCTGTGTTGTTTGTGAGATCTGAAAGAATGCACCGACGTGTAAAGTTACCAAATCCTCAGGACATTCAACAATAAGTCAAGCAGGGTAAGAGTTGGTAAACGTGCTCTTTTTCTCACAATGTCCTAAGGCTTTGTACCAAACACACATGAAACGCATTCATATTTCAGCTTAATGACATGAATACTTGTAGTGTTTTTCATGGTTCTGTACAAACAACATAGAATGTGACTTCTTTGTGCATCCTCTTGCAAAATGCACTGTGCCAACTTTAATTGTCTGAGTTGTTATTGTACACACCCTGTGGTTATGGACTAATTTGCCCTAGTCTTGGTCAAGGGAAGGTCATTATTAAAATGAACAGACTGTCTTTGTTCCTTATTCTTTGTGTTAAATTCTCTAAATATTGGCCATTCCCTTCGGTACTTTTTCCGAATTGCAGCTTTGCTCATTTACAGTGCTTAAGCAAATCTGGCAATTAGACTTCTTACATTTCTGAATTTCAGTCAAAACGGCAGACGCTGCTCACCTGCTTCATTGTGTTCCGGATCAGGTTGACAGTCATGTTCAGTGATTCATCCTCCATGTCCAGTCTCGGTGGCTCTGGGAGTTTTGGCCCAATAAAAGGCATATTGTTTCCAGTATTGTCCATGAGTGAGCGCGCCACATCCTCTATTTTACGTTTCCTGTTCTCCAGTTGTGTTGTCCTTGGTACAAATCTTACTGCAGGAGCCGGAGTAGTGATTAGTCTGGCTTCTTTCTCCCTGTGTTGGTCTGTAAAAGTGTGGCTGTAACTCTGATTCTGTCTGAGCTGTTGTTTTGTGTCAGTGATGGCATTATGTAAAGTTCCCATTTTATCCTCTGTTTGTGTAGTCCCATGTTGACTTCTCTGTCTGTGATTGTGATATTCCCGAGGAGGTAAAGGAAGTAAAGGAAAGCCTGAGCAGTTGCTGGTGAAACTCTCTCTTGGCTCTTCATTGATGGTTTTATCATGCGTCTCACTAATTGTTTCTGATGTAGTTACTGGGTTTGATGATGATGTGGAAGTATTTGCATCCTCCTTCTGTTCTTTGTCTCTTACTTGATGAAAAGAAAAGAAAGAACAGTTAACTGCATGTAAAATTTTGTACCATTTTATTCCACACGTATGGCTGTTTTTTTTTTTCAGAATCAGAGGGCAAGATATGATCAAATGAAGGAGTCCAGTCCAGTCCAAATCCTACACATGTTGCTTGATAAATTAAAACCCCCTCTGTCTGCATAAAAGCAGTCTTGGAACACACTGTGGTACCATACCCTTGTGAACATTATTTAAACAGTACTATACTGCAGAAAGCATTTTATTGCTATAAAATTGGTGAGAAAAAAGAACAAAAACAATGGAAGACAGGCAGACCATCATAGCACTTAAAAATGTAGATCTTCCCTACAGAAATAGCAAAGAAAGTCAAAGCATCGGTGAGTAGTTTCTTTCACCATCAAAAGGCACTTAGAAACAGGGGGAAACTCAGAGGGACAGGACGAGGTTTGAAGGACCCAAAGGGTGAAATGGTGGCTTCGGGTCTGTCAGACCTCTTCCTGTCAGAGTTTTCAATCTTAAGTGAACTGCTTGAATTTCAACAAAAAAAGGAAAAACTGGGGTGTTCTACAATCTTTGGCCAGTAGTGTATATGTACAGATGAAGAGCCAATTCTAAATCGAGCAGTCGGTGATCTGCATGATTTTGTCATGTTTATGGTGTTGATTTGGCCTCCTCAGAACCAAATCAAAGCAGGGGACAAAATATTTTCCCACAGTCTCCATGGTTTACAGACACACAACGGTATACTAGCAAGTGGAAAATGAGCATTAAATTTTTTATTGATGTCTGTAGTAATGTGACATGTACCTATATTCTGAGTAGCCCTCATGATGTATCTCCTCCGGTCCCGCAGCTTCTGTCTGGTGTCTTCCACAGTCTCATATTCTGGGACATAGCACACATGCAGCACACCTCCGTAGAAACCCTTCTCATCCATGTGCCGTTTGGCTGCCCTGAAAAAAAGATGAAAAATACATTAAGCAAGTTTTTCTACATACTACCAGCACAGTAAAAAGTAGAAGGTGGGCAAAATCCACAAACCTGGCACTGGTGAGTTTCTGGAATTTGACGAGGTAGACTTCTGTAAACTCCTCAGCAGGATACTCATCCAGAGGCCTGTACTCCTCCACTACTCCATACAGGGCACAAAGCTGGATCAGCTCTGCCATCACTCCAATGGCTGGGACCCCTTGGACCATCACATAACAGGACTCTAGATTAATGGTGTAAACCTGGGAAAAAGAAAAACAAAACGCAAATATTGTGGCATACTCAATACTCTATTTTGACAATTCAATACACTCATATCTTAAAGGTGAGAACAGGTTCATGTTGCTGCCACATTACTGCAGTGCTGAGTGGAAAGGACAAGAGAGAACAAAGTGAACCGGACATGTGCAACAACATGACAAAGTAGGACCTGATCATAACCCTTCTGCACATACCAACAAAAGAGTACAAGAATTTCATTGTAATGTAATCTTACAGCAAAATAGGTGGACTCTTCTTGATGTTTGGTTTACTTTGACATTACCATGACATTAACTACAAACAGGGAATTAAACTACCACCCAAAAATGGAAAAACTTCATACAGAACAGAAAATAGTAAATATAAAAACAATAATAGACCGTATTTAAACTTTGCTTTGAATGAATTTCATAATACAACATATTCCATGCTTTCTCTGGTCACTTTTATTTTGTTAGATATATACAAAACTGTTCTGCCTGAATTTTGCATGTCTCCACCATAGACTGTCTCCACATTGTCACTACAAAATTTTGACCCCCGTTACGTACCATCAGAACTGAAATGATGCTAATAGCCACTGTTGAGAAAAAGCCGTGACCCTATTATTAATGCATTCACTGAAGAAAAATATTTTTAGACTCCGTATCTCATAATTACGAGAAAAGTTAAGGCTCTCAGGAATCTTCTTCTTTGCTACAGACACTGTCAGAGTTAATCTGCTTTTATTTTTTCCCCAGACTGAGACCCTGAGAAATATTGTTTCTTAGTGTGGATGGCATTAATATTAGTATATAACACTATGAAGACGTGTCAAATCATTGGGACTGTTCAGAGGGAGGGTCCACACTTATCCATTAGAAGTCACAGTCAAACTAGTACAGGACGCTTCATGGACATACATAAATGCATTTAAAATGTATCCAGCCCGGTGTTCTGACATGTTACCACACCCATCAGAATCACATATCCTGGGTTAATACACATGAAACATATCAGAAACAACGTGCATAAGTCCATACTTTTTAGATACCGCAAAAATAATGGTTAGTAACGAAACCGAGGATCAGTGAACGCACCACAGACGTCATAATTAAGAGATAGCGAGTCTTATTTTTTTTTTTGTTCGATGAATGCAATGCTCTCGGTATTTTTAGCGTGTTATATACAGATTGTTGTCACGTTTACATGTAGTTAAGATAAAGTGACGCTTAGTTAAACCTTAAGCTATGAGTTGGAGTGTCTTTTCTAAATATATTGTATTTTTCCTGCGATACTTAAAAACAGTTGCGTCTACTTACTTTAACTGACTTGGCTTTTCTTCCCTCTCGATATTTTGGCCGTGAAATGCATACTTTCCGCTGTTCGTGATGTTTATACACCTCTGGTCCTGCCCAACAATCTGGCCCGTTGCCCCTCGAAGCCGCCATCTTTCCGGAAGTAATATTTGCTTTTTTGTCTTCTTAGTGTTCCGGTTTATGAATTTCAAAATAATAGCTGTGTCTGTCTCAGTTTAGAGTTCTTGTACTTGTGCGTCTCCAGAAAATGTCTTACTTTGAAAAACGTCATTGAAAACCAACTACTTTGGTCTAGTTCTAGCTGAGCAGCCAAGGCATAACAATCGATTATGAATTTGTCGGCTCGGTGAGGTTAGTTCGCTGTGCACTATAGCTAGCTAAGCCATGCTACAGGCATGTTTTCCCACCAGGGCATTCATCCCGTTACGGTCGTTTTTAACAACACAAAGAACTGCTTTCTTCACCTTCCTCTAAAGTTAATATCGCATCTCTTATTAAATGAGGTAAGTTGGCTTTGCTAGTTGTCCTGTCATAGTGTCCATACAGTGTCATAGTTAACCAACAGAAAGTCTTGCCTGATGTTTTCGTTTCCTGTTTTCTTTTACAACAGTATTATTAGTGTTGTATTAATCCTGCTCCTCACCCTACTCTCTGAGATACGAAAAGAATAAAGATCCAAGGACTCTGAGAATTAGATTAGTTACGCGTTTCACAACAATCTATAATCAGTCAATAAATACTGTAATGTAATCAAATGTAAAGTGCCAATAATTTCATATTTGACTAACAGTTTTAACCATATGTCTCTTTTTAGCAGTTTCGTTGCACCCTTACATGGCGGTGACAAAGTTTTATACTGCATTTAAATTAGAGTAGGGAACTCGACAAAAACATGTATTTCCTACAAGAATATTCAGCATTTGTTTCTAAAGATCTTCTTTTGTGTGACAATCGAAGTCGACTAGATTTTGGTTACTTCTCTTATTCCATTGTGAGACGTTTACGTACTTGATGTTAAAAGGGCTTAAATGAGCATAAACTATGTACACGAAAAAGGACAATATATACGAGTGAGATAACTAATTAACAAAATACAAAGTCAGTTAAAATAACTTGCAGCAAAGAAAATAAACTCATCTGCACATGTCATTGCAGAACCAGGCTTTGGAGCTCTCGTGGGGAAATGAGTCTCCAGTGTTTCTCAGCTGGACTCTTAATAGAAATTGCTCTTATGCTGACAGCCATAGAATTGAGCTGTCTCGGCAACTGGGAGAGAAGCTGGGCATAATGGATGGAGAGCAGGTAAGAGTCCACAGAAAAGACCTGGCTCTTTTTTTTTCTACAGGACTTCATTGTTTATACAATTTAAGGTACAGACTTTCCCTTTAGACAGTGTCTGTCATGTCTGATCAGGTATGCATACTGACTTGTATGTGTGGTATCCCACAGGGTTTCCTGAGACCATGTCACCAGGTCTCATCAGTGCACCAGGTCTTTGTGGAACCACTTTCATCTGATGACTGGGAGATCTTGGTGGGTGTAGTCACTAAGCAAACAGTAACTTAAGTAAACTGAAAACTGTTCATTCATTCATTTCTTCATGCATTATGTGAAAATCTTCACCAGAAAGTAGCCCGAAAGCCAGCATCAAATTTTGGACCTCTTTCTTGTGCCTCAAACCTGCAGGAACTGCAGAGTGCTACAGTGGAGCAACAGCTACTTGATCAGATCAGAGTGGTTTTCCAAAATGCTGTGTTTCCTGTGTGGGTGAACAATCATACAGCCGTCTACATTCAAATAGGTGGGTGTATATTCTCTGTGGTGAAATTGGATTTTAGTTGTGGGGGGGGGGACAGCATACGCGCGCTTCACCGGTCCTACCAAATTTCCAGTAGGCAGATAATTTTGACTTGGTCACTTTATAAGTAGCTCACATGATAAAAACGTGTGAGCACCCCTGGTTTACACCATGTACTCATTTAGAAAACACTGACATAGTAGTAAGATTATCTCAAATCATCACAGTCTATACACAAATATCACACAGTTCTCCAAGTGTAAGACTGAAGAAATGTCTGCCACAGAAGAGCCTGATTTTTTTTTTTTTTCCTGTCGAAGTCAGGATAGTGAGAGAAAAGGGCAAGGGGTGAGTTTACGGGTCATGGATCAATGGAGATGAGGAGTTAGCGAAACAAACCACAGGCAAGGGAATGGAAAAGCTTCATGTAGGTCTAGTGTGGCCAAGTCTCTGACCCAGATCTTCAAGGGCAAAATATATTAATCATGTATAATGCCTTATTTTGATCAGTTTTATATTTTTACACCACATTTATACTATATTCAGTTCATTTTACTAGTGTATACAGAGGAATTTAACATTTTGTGAATGCCTTCATGTGCTGTGTCTTTATATTGTGTTGAGCAAAAATCTTAATCATCTGTTGCAGTAACAGGTCTTTATGGCAATGTTTTGAATTGACCTGTGTGTAGTGACTGTTATGTAGTATGATGTCAGAAGGCAGTGCATGGTTTGCATCCAGAATTACATGTTTTTTCATTTGTGAAGACACGTGTGTAGAATTATGCATTTGAGTTTAGAGATATGGGGACTAGAGCATCTTTTTCAAGAAATGTGTCTTACAAATTGAAAAAGTTTGATTTTTGTGGTTTGCACATATGGACCAATTATATTTACAAGTACAATATGTACTATTTTTTTTCTCACCTTTCCACAGCATCACTTTCTCCATCTGTGCCCTATGGCCGCCTTGAGCAGTTTACTGAACTAGTTATCTCTCCTAAGAGCCGCTCTGATATCGGAAACTTCAACAAATCTCCACTAAAAACAAGCAACAACAAGCACCCACATTGGCACCAAAACATGGAACCTTCCTCTGCCTCAGGACAACCAAACGCCCAGTGTGGTGGCATAACTGACCTAAAGAGCCTTCTGCAGTACATGCTTCGGGGTCCCCATGATCCAGTTAAAGAACTGCCCCCTGTGCCTGAAATCCCCGACCTTCTTACAGATTCTGTCTGTAGAGTATGTGGAGTACCCCCTGACACTCTCTGCACCATAAGCCACCTTGCAACTGATGTGGTTCATTTATTTCCGTGGGGCCATGGACTGAATTCTGGGCAACCTGGTCAGTGTCAGGTGACATATGGCCTGCTCTCAAAAGTCCCCTCCCCTAAAGAAGTAAGGGACAAGGCCAAGAAGGCAATGGAAAAAAAGAAAAATACACGTGTGATAAAAACTGTCAGAGATGTTGATGGAGATGAGACAGCAAAGGCACAGGAGGCTGTCGTGGTTAGAGTGGTGTGCCGAAGAACGCTTCAAGAGCAGCAAAGGAGGCTGAGCAGAGGAGCCATCCATAGTGGTAGACTGTGGGTCAGTATCATGTTTATTAGAATTATAATACAAGTCAAAAGTATGTTGTACAGTAATGCTGAAGACATCCAAACTATGGAAGAACACATATGGAATTATGTCGTAAACAAAAATGTCACACAGAACATTTTTTATATTTTAGATTATCCAAAGTAGAGTCATTTTGGTTTGATAGCAGCTTTGCACATGATGTTCTCTCATCAGATTGAAGAGGTAGGCACCTAGACTGGTTCTCAATTAACAAGTGTGTCCTGTCAAGAATTGAGTGTCAGGTCAGTCCTGTGCAGATGACAGGTTGTTACAGAGTCAATAGCCATAATAGTGCTACTATTATTACTAGTTATAAGTCCACTTTATGGCAAGAAACAGTTGCATGCTCATTACTTTAAAAAATGAAGGTCAATCAAACTGGAAAATCTCAAAAATTCTGAATGTGTCTACAAGTGTATTCACTAAAAGTAACAAAAATAGCTGAGGTGCTGAAAATTGTCTGTTTCTCAGGATGATAATTCTCATGAGCTTATCCTTTGCATTAGAGGTAGCTCTTGGTCTTCCTTTCCTGGGACAGTTCTCATGAAAGACAGATTCATCACAGTCTGCAAAGCTGTCCCCAAGTGCAGTCACCAATACCATCAAACAGTATGATGGCGCTGTCTGTCATGAGGACTGTCACAGGAAACAAAGACCTCTGCTGCACTTGGGGACATATTCAGTTCTTGAGATATTTTGGACTGATTGACCTTCATTTCTGAAAATAACCATGGTCTGTTTTTTCTCTTTACTTAGCTGTGTGTTTCTTGCCATAATATGGATTTGCACACTAGTAGCCCTAATACAGTGGTATCTCAGATAACGAAGATAATCCGTTCCAGCGTCATGTTCGGTATCCGAATGATTAGTTATCCAAAGGGACTTTTTCCATAGGAATACATGTAAAACCAATTAATCCGTTGTGGACCCACGACAAACTCCCAT
>JAQQAE010017978.1:0-11315 GCA_029823295.1 Pseudamia nigra
CCCCAGTATAAGGGTTAACACCATCAACTTTAAACATTAATAGCCCTGCACCATTTTTTAATTTGCATTTTCCACCTGGCTTGGAATCAGGGCTGTAAATCAGATCAAACTTCACAAACAAACTGAAGTGAGAAGTCACACATGCACAGCCTGGAATGACTGTATTTTGTCTCCAGCTGTAAATAGTCTGCTGCAGTGCCTCAGTGGGTGTTTTTATGTGTCTCCTGTGGGTGTTAACACGTCTAACCAGTGACTAGTAAGAATGTGGTGTTCCCACAGACATCAGATTCATCACACTGGCACAGCAACAGAAAAAATAGAGGAAAACTTAAATTTCATCTCCTCTTCTTCTCTTTTACCCTCTCACTAGGTTTCTTGTGACCTTCTTTAATTCATCTCTGATTCACTTCTCTTGTTTTTGCCCTTTTCTCTGTCTTATCTCTCTCCTGCTCATTTTTCTTTTCTCTCACCGCTCAAATTTTCATTCAGTAGATGTTTATAACACTGAAAAATGAAGCAGTTTCAGTCCCTGTTCTGATATTTCTCTCTTTCGTTTTTCATTGCCTCTTTCCTCTTCTTTTCTTGTGTTTTCATTCCTTTCCTTTCTTCGTTCTCACAGCTTGGCTCTGCATACTCCCACAGTGGGTTGCAACTGCAAGCACATAAACAGATGTTCAAACAAAGACAAAATTACTCCCACTTGCTAACATACACACACACATACCCCTTTCTGGCAAATACAGCAGATTGTAACATAACAGGTTTAGACGGGAGCTAAAACAAATATTGCATTAGCCAGAGATAAATAAGACGTTAATAGGTTAATGCTTTTTTAAAAGAATCAGATCATTTTAACAACATTAAGCAGCACAAAAATGCATTATACAGAGCTGTGAAAGAAGTATGCCCCTTCCTGATTTCTTAATTTTTGTGTATTTTTCATACTTAAAAGTTTCAGACCAAACAAATTGCAACAAGGTCATGCCACATTGTCTCGTTTAGATTTACAGTAATTTAACTCTCCCATGGATGTGATTTTTGTCCAGTTTCTGTCTTACTGCAAAATCATGAGCACCAACCTGAGTTCTTTATATTTGTTCTGAGGTCTTTTGGGGTCATTTTGGTAGGCCCATCACTCATTAGAAGGTTCACCATTGTTCCAGGATTTCTCCAATTGTAGAACGTTGCTCTCACCATGATATATCCTCATATTCTAATATTTAAAATATTAAACCTTTTTAGATTAAACTGATCATTAAACTCAAACATGTATATTATTGCATGAGCTAACAGTCAAAACACACACCACAGGTCACTGCATGCTTTGCAGTGGCTTTATTTAGGACACAAGTCAGTGAGGTCAATGTGAATTATTGCCTCAGTAATAAAGTTTTTTTGTCACTAGGAATGGGACCCGAGAACTGGTTGTTGTTGAGAACCGGCTCCCTATGGATCAATTCCTTGGGATCATTATCATGCTTGCATTAATGATTCCACTATCAATCCAGTCATGCACGTGATGACATCACATGCACGCAGAGCTGATTTATTTACAATGTATTCAGCCAGGCAGAAGCACTTGAAAGTGTGGTTATATTTTACATGTAAAGATGACAGCAGGGCCTAGTGTAATACTTGCAACGCTGTCATTTCATGTAAGACAGGAAATACCTTTATATACTCAGCATGCAATTTCATGCAGCACACAGTGCCATGTATTTGACAGCCTGCTAGGCAGTAGCGGCATGGCTAAAGTTAGCACTCCATCTGTTGCAAAAGGTAACACACCTCCAGATTCTCTCTACTGCATCACTACTGAAGACTGCCAGACCAGCTCAGAAGCTGCAGTACCTTAGCACTAACTACTCCTTTTACTGAGGCAGGAAGAACAGATTGAGAAGAGAATAAATGAATGTCACGGAGCAGAGCTTAGGTTTGAGGTAAAATGTTTGCATTGTTTTTCCATGGTAGATGCCCCTGACTTTCATTAAGATTCCTCTTGTGTTATGAAATGTTAAAGTTGCATGTTGTAGTTCTAACAAATATGACTAGTTGTAATTTATTCTCACGTGTATATTTTCTGTAGGGACATGATAAAGATTCTCTACCCAAAATACAAACCCCCAACAGAAACAGTTTAGTAGAACAACTAATCCCCGTTTGATCTGGAGTTGAAAAGAGTAATCTCACCTCAGACTTCAAACATGTCACAAAGACAAAATGTAATAGTAATAAGCCTTTTTGTACTCTTCTTCAACCAATGAGAATCAAATGAAATCAATAAGCAGTATCGATAATGGAAGTGAAATTGCTCATTCATTAGATCAGCAATACTTAAGTATATGAATTGTACCCTAAAGTGTTACCACTGAACTCGATGTGGTTCATCACATTCATTGAATTTAAGTGTGGCAAATCTGCAAAAAAGGAATAAAAATAGAATGAAATCAGAATAATTTTTCACCACACGGTACACTCGGATTAAAAGGGTTTTTCTTGACAGAATCAACACAGTCACTGCATTAAAAGTTAATGCTGTGTTAGAAACAAAAAACCTTATGCACACAGTATATTGTTGAAAAAATTTCAATTATTGAAATTCAAGTAGTTCAAGTCCAATGGATAGCTTGAAATGGTACAAAAGTAAGTGCTGAACTGTCAGAAGTTAAAAAAGGTCAGGTTACCCAAAGCTAAAAATACATTTCAGAATTATACAAAAAGGCATATTCCAGGGAACAAGACATGGGTTAACAACTTAAAGCTGTTCTGCACCAATGGAGGTTGATCAAGCCTTAAAAGTTGGTGCTATGAATTTCTAAATGTGTCCCAAGTTTACTTGATTAATTAAACCCCTTCTGTTTGCATAAAAGCAGTGCTTGAACAGACTGTGGTACCACACCCTTGTGGCCATTATTTGAACAGTATTGTACTTCAGAAAGTATTTTGTTGGTATGAAAATGGTGAGAAAAAGGCAATTAATAATGGAAGAGAGACAGACCATCATAACACTTAAAAGTGTTGGCCATCCCTACAGAAAAATTGTGAAGAAAGTCAACATGTCAGTGTATAGAGTTTTCCTCACCATCAAAAGGCAGTCAAACTGAGGGCAACTGACAGGAAGACATTTGTCAGACCCAAAGCCTCAGCAGAATCAGAAGACATTTCAGAAGTTTCTGAGAGTCAACAGCTTGCATGATAGGTGTCTCACAGGACAACAGCTTTATAGTGGTCGTAGTGAGCCATAGTACGTCTCTTTTTCAGCTGTGAAGAGAAGACTTTGAGCTTTAGGTTTGACAGGTTGAGTTGACTGAAGGTCATGGGCATTCAATGTTTCTTTTCGGCCTTCCTGCTTACTTGCAGAATTTTTGATGATATGGACTGCGGATGATGAAATCCCAACAGTCCTTGCTATTTTACATTGAGAAATACTGTTGAACTATTTGCTCATGCAGTTGTTCACAGACTGGTGAACCTCACCCCTCCTTGTTAGGGAACAGCTGATAACAAGATGCATGAAATAGTGAACTAATTTTATTTTTGATTTAATGTAATGTAATTTGGTTTTAATCTTGTGAAAGCCAGAATACAAAAATAAGCAAAATATTCAACAAAATCAACATAAATGAGCATGATTCACAAAATCAACAGAAATGGTATTTTATTTATGTGTTTATTTGACAGGGACAAATGCATCAAACATAGCTTTGTAAAATGCACCTAGTGGATGCCATACAGGTTTCTAGCTAATTCTAATTTGTGACCCCGTGACCCTGGTCAGGTTTCCAAGATGAAAACAGACGTAGCAGTGTATCGAGTTAAAAATACTACAACCATGAGAGACATACAGAATAATTATTGTATACAGTACAATACAATCTTGAACTTCAACAATGACAGAAACAAATGAGCAGAATATGCAAGAAAATGAACAAAAATGAATTAAAAAATAATTAATAAACAAACAAATTGGCAATCCAAGTGACTCAATAAAAAACTCCAACCTTAAGTTTGGGAAAGTTATCGATTGCTCTATTCCTTCTGGCAGCACATTCCAAAGGCACTCCTACAAGGAAGCTCAGACTCATTTTATATTATAGTTTTTGTTGTACCATTATTATGTATGTATTCCATTGAGATGTGCTGAGATCTACACTGCGCAGTTGAATTATTAACAAGTCAATCATAATCTTAATAAACAGTGGTATCAGTGCAGATTCATACCCCTACAATCTAAATATTCAAATAATCATTCTGAACTTTCTGCTGATATGACTCTTTCAGACAAAACAATAGCAAAAGACATAGAATGATGACGTCAAACGAGGCATTATGACGCCTGTTTTCACCACAATCTCTGATGGAAAACTATCTGACATGACTGATATGATCATGTAATTTACTAAAGTTTTATTGACATTGTATTTAATACCACATACAGTAGTAACTACTGCAATTGCAGTTGACTGAGATGCTCACCCATGCCGGCTCTCTTATGTTCAGACTATGTTTGGTTGGCTTAGCGCTGATCATTAAGGCTCCACATGCTCAAACTGATTTTTAATGATTTTTATGATTCTTTGACCTTGACCTTTGACCCCTTGTCTCCAAAAAATAGCCCCAACTCCTAGTCCATGGTAAACCTGTACGCTAAGTTTGGTGAACCTTGTTTCATTTGTTTTTGAATTGGAACACTGACTGTTGGCCATTGCATTCTATTGAAATCCCAATGTGACATTAAATGTAACATTAAATCTTGTTTGATTTTAGTAACAAGATGACACAGTTGACAAGTTAGTAATCAGTAAATAATACCATTACACAAAACAAAACTAATGAACCACTTTTAAATATTTTAATGCAGAAAAACCTACCCATCATTGATAATGCAATGTAAATTATTTAAATTTTGCTAAACAATATTTAAGCAATTTTAACTATTTAGAAATTAGATTTTCCCAGGTCGATGGTGGATTTTGACTTGTGGTTAAAACACAATATTGGTTTACTGTATGTCATATTTTATTGGTAACTGTGTGTCATCGTGGACTAATAAAGATTATTACAATATATACATATATAAAGTGAAGTCTGGAATTGCCTTTTCAGCAGAACCTGTTCAGTTTCGTCTATCACTTCATCTGTCCGTTTGTCCTACAGTCCCTCCAGCAGTCTTTTCAATGAACAAATCACCCCAGACACACTGCAGATGACCCCTAGAGTCAGTATCCCCACATCGATCAGCTGCTCCCTCACAGTGAGATGTCCCCACTGCAGTCGGAGGTGAAACAGACACGGCAGTATGAGTGTCATAGCCGCCCCGGTCACGCTGCCTGTCAAACCCATTAACAGGGAAAATCTGGGCACCAGCAGCGCCAGTAGATATGATGTCATAAGCAAGGCGCCGCGGACCAGCAGGGCAGGACGAGACACGCTTTGACCTCTGTGTTTAGAGTACGGCGATGCAGCAGCATCTGGAGGGGGATTAGAAGAAAGGAGTTTGTTGTTGACTGTGAAAGCAAAGTTTGTTTATGAGTCGCTGCAGTGAATCATTGTTTTCCAACAGCATCTGTGGTGTGATCTCACCAACTTCCAAACAAAACTGCTCATATTTTTTCATTTATATTGTTCTCTGTGTGCATTAGCCTCAAATTGTTCAATCTGTTCAATCATCTTTTTGTTTGCATTCTACTGTCTTAATATCAGCTTGTCAGTCATAAAGCTCATAATGTGCTCAAAAAGGAAATATAGCTAACGGTTGATTGCTCTGAAGGAGCATTCTATTTTATTTTGCAACCTGACATCCATTTAATGAGATTGACATAGAGCAAATTAAGATAGATTATTTTAACGCTAGAATAGCTGCCAGGTCAAATTTAGCCACAGCTCCCAGGGTCTCCCCAAACCAACAGGATAGAGAACAGCTTCTTCCACACAGCTGTCAGCCTGCTAAAGTCTGGACAGTGAAATCAACACACACTCATGAGTTGCCTGTGGACTGAACAAATGTGCAATAAGACACACACCACACACTCACATCGCACACACTAATACACAGACATACAATGCAAGAAATATACCCTCATGTACATACTGTGAATCCATGTAAATACTGTAAACAACTCTATTTTTCTGCCTGTATTTAAATTATTCTGGATATGTGTATATACTGCACATACGGTACATGAATATATTGCACTTTGCATGCTACACTTCATAAAGTACTTTTTAGATGCTTATTGAATGCCAACTTTACTTTCATTGTTAGAATACTGTAGTTTTTTCAATGCCAATAAAGTTGAATCTACCGGTAATCTAATCTTGTTTTATTACAATCGTGAAACTCCCCACTTCATGAATATTTCAAAAAATATGTCAGTCTACATAAATCCAGATCAAAAATATTAGTATTTATACTGTACCTACAACAGCCACTTGGTACAACTTAAACCTGTTGAAATGCATTTACCGTATTTTCCGCACTATAAGGCGCACCGGATTATAAGGCGCACCCCCCAAAAATGTCATTTTAAATTTTGGTTTTTTTTTTTGCTGTTTTAAACATTCACTTTTTAGGTAAAAGGGTTTATTTGCTTTGACCTGAAATATATGTTTTTTTATAACCAAAAAGTCCCCCGTTTTAAATGACCAAAACCGCTGTTTGTTCCTACATTCAAATACGACCACTGACAGCCTGTGTCTGACAGGTGTGCCCGCGGTACAGGTATTCGCTGTTTTTTGTATTTAATCCATCTCAGCTCCATTCCAACTCTTTTGTCCATCTTATACATGCAGCACATTGTCATAATTCATGTGTGTACAAACAGCTCATGGTCATTTTTGATTTGAGGAAAGGTTCTTTATAGCATTTTGCAATGTAAAAGAGACTAATTTCTGAATGTAGAAGATAATTTACCCATTTCCACTGCCATGTCAGTGATTTCATTTCAATCAATTCAATCTCGCATCCTTCAAGATTAGGTTTGCTGCCAACCACATGGCAGGGAGCTGTGTGGCCACTGAGCCATGTGTGGAGGTGGACTGTAGTGCTCACAGAGTCCACCTGTTGACGGACACTACTCCATTCAGCTTGACAATTTGACTATCACCCCCTGGATTTGCTGTTGTAACCTTTGGTTGTAATGATTATGGCTGTTTACATTCTAACGTTAGCCCCTAGCCACCGCTAAAGTGAGAAAGACCATCTCAGAAAGTCCACACACTATAACATTGTAGTGAGCCAAGGTGAAAAAAAGTCTCACAACCAAGCATTTGCGAGACTTGTGAAGCATGATTTGCTTTACCTAAGGATTTCCAGGAGATAGGGAGACTTTGGGTTTTGTGCATTCTGGCATGATGGGAATTTTCCTTTCCACAGTGGTAGAAAAATCAGAAATAACAGAAAAGCATGTCACATTAATGCAATAACTCAGGTAGATGAGAATGGTGGCTGGGTAAATTTGACCCGTATGGCTGTTTTTCTAGCGAATTGTAGCTGTGTGACACATGAACCTCTGTGCCACTCTCTTCATCATTTGGGGAAAAAGCGAACACTGGAACTCTTGTGACTTCATTACTGTTGACAGTCAATAAGAGACAAAAGTTCAGGCATGATGGTGACACATGTATTGACAGTGGACACACTGGCAGAGTTTCCCTGACTGTTCAACTGTGAAATGGAAATAAACTTCAGGAGAACTGGAGATCACGTTGAATGCATGTCCAGTATTAAATCTGACACTTCATCAGTAGTAGATTTGGAAAGAAAATAATTTCTCATCACAGTTCTAACACCCATTTTTTTTAAATTTGGTGTATAATTTACATTTGGACAGTGCAATTGTTAATCATTTGTAGTAACAACTTTTTTGATTGGGTAACCCAATTGTTCATCAATTTATTCAGTTTTGTTCCTTTGAAAAATATTTAGATTATTTTTATTCATTTTGTTTATTATTTAACTTCTTCTTCTCCTTTCGGCTGCTCCTGTCAGGGGTCGCCACAGTGAAATACCAATGATCCGCATGTTATTATTTAACTTCATTTTCCTTATTATTCCATCACTTTTGCAAAGACATTTTTAGTTTGTGCTCAAGTAAAATAAATCAAATTGAAATACTTAATACTTTAAATTCTTAAAGTCTTAAGAAAATAGGTGTATTTTGTAATGTGTTAATGTTATCACAAAACCCCAGGGGAGGGGGTGAAGGGCTGAATGTGTCTTAAGAGCTACAGGTTACCTCCCCATTAGTGCCTCCCAATAGTTTGTCATATTAACACAAGGTCTTCAGCTACATCCACAAATTTATTTCTATCAGATGAACGTGTTGGCTCTAAATCCGATAGAAACACCTTTAATTTACTTTCTGTGTTCAATTTACAGCTGGCAGTAAAGGCTCACGTCTTGTTTTCTTGCGGAACAGGTCACGTGACAGTGACACCAATCACAGAAGGATGTGTGGAACTGTCAGTCGTCCATTTTTTATCATCAGACAAACTGATCCAAAAGATGAAAAATGGTGTGGACAAAAATCAACGTGATGCAATCTACTTAAAAAGATAAAAAAGAACAAATCCGCTTTAGGAGCACTGTAATGAACATGTCTCATGAGCACGTGTTGACGAAGCAGGATTTATCATCCATATTCAGCCACAGACAGAGATATGTTGGCTTCATTTTTGAGACGTTAACAATATGAACCCATCTTTTTTGTGTGCATCATTTGTTCAGGATACATACATTACACAGACTGTACATTTACATAAGGTTTTGCAAAAGTATGATTTGAAACACCTTGTACAAGTATAAGTGCAGCCTTAGTTGGAATATTGGTGCCACTGGTTAGTTTAACTATTTACGTTCTTCTTTAAGAGGCAGATTTCTAGTCTTTGGGTGAAAGCATAACAGCTTTCCTCAGGGGGGCATCTTGTTCCTCAGGGGAGACAGGATACTTTCCTTTTTTTAAAATAAGATCCAACTGGTTTCATAACTTTCAGACAATATCTTTGAGGATATTTACTATCTTATTCATCGATGTTGTAGCATGTTATGATGCCGCCTGATGAGATCAAGAATGATTGTTTTGAGAGACAATTGACAGTTGGACGTGTTACCACAGATGGAATCCATTCACAACAACTATACAGCCTGTTATGTAGCCAAGTACATTATTCCTTTTATGTCAAAATAAAATTAAAACTACCGGTTTCACTGACCATACCAGGGATTTCTGTGCCATGCGCTCAGATATATTTTCTACAGTACTGCAAGGCTAAAGGTTTTTGTGCACCAAGTCTGTATTGCAAAATTGTATGCAAAATTCACAATACAAGACAGAATTGATTCGTCAAGCAGCGAGAGTGATTTTGTGATGCTCTCACTCATCACATTTCTCCCTTTTTTCTTGTCACTGAAGCTGGAACAGTGCTAAATGAAATGTGTGCAGATAGGTCTGGCTATGGACCCTACACTGGAGGTTCCTGCCCAGACCGTCTCCACTCTCTGCATGATTCCAGCATTTCACTCTGGTTTCAGAGGGGGCAAAACATCCACCCTCGGTCTCAATGCCCTGACCCTGCCTCTGTGTCTATGAGTTGTCCTCATACCCTGATTCATCCTCCACTTTATCTGTCATTTAATGGAATTTCACAATCAAGCAATTCTGACAGATGTGGAAAAGATATAGACTGTTCATATAATAGATTTTTATTGTCACTGCGTAATCAAATACAAAATTTGGCCCGGCGGCTATAATTAATAAGTTATGCATAGGCTTATCATGCATAGGACAAGAACACATTTAAAACCTAAAATGATGAACAAGCCACCATGATGTCATCCATAATTTTTGCAAAGCCATTTAGTTGTTCAAACAAGGAACCTCTGTGCTGCCATTTTGGAATTACTGCTTTGTCACTTCTATGTCCAAAAATTGACATATGGACACTTCTATATTTGACTCATGGCTCAGCAAAGGGGGTTGCCACTTGCCTAAAACTTGCATAATTGTCATATCCACCATGTCTTAGAATAACTGGAAAATGCTGCATTTGCAATTATTCAGACTATGTAAATGGTATATCCTGTGCATATCAGATTTACTGTCATTATGATTTCCTGCATATTCTGTTTCTCCCCCTTTTCTGAAAAAAACGAATTTCCTCCTGGTTACATGGCCAATAAAAATTTAGACTCCAATAAACAATTCTGCATTTGACTCAGCCAGCCTTCTGCATTTGACTTGCTGCACCCACAGGTTGCACAGAAAAAGACAGAAATTCAAACTTACTTTGAAAACTAATTACAAATGTTTTAGAGTCAATGCACAAATGGTATTAACAATTTTGGATTAAAAATAAGGACATGATGTGCAAAAGCTTTAAGTGTTATTGTGTAAATTTGCAGAAACTGGAAAAAAACTTCTCTGTATCTTCCCCAAACATAAACAAGATACCAATTTTGGCTGTTTTGCCATTGATTAAAGCCTAACAGCTAATTTTCTTTATCCTGAGTCATGATCATTACTGTGAGTGGTGTCAGTTTCTCAGCTTCCCCCAATGTTATTCTGAGATTTAAAGCCTTGTGATGCAGCACAGCAGATTTCTCAGGCAGACAGTACAGATCCCTATAGAAGGTGTTTGAAACCTTTATGACATCAACCATAGGATTCTTGAGGAGCAGTTTGGAAGCTCAAACAGGGAGCCTCTAAGCATCGCCATATTGGCACCACTGCCTACGTCTGTTTAATCCAAAAGCAAACTAACCAGAGGTGGAGTGAAATGAAACAGTGAGACCTCTGGCTTGGACACAGCTTGCAATCAAAGTAAGGAAGAAAATGGAAGCAGAAGTGCATGTACAGTAAATGGGTCCAACCAATTGCAACACCTCAAACTGCCATGTGTTCAAAAATATCACTTCACTCATTTTAGATATTTAGATGATAGATCAGGTGGCCTCAGAATGTGTTTATGATCATGGGTGCCTATGAATCAGATGTGAAAAGATTATCACAGCGGTTGTCTGATTCTTCACTTTTTAGAGTTAATTCAGTGAAATGACATGCTTCTCCCATATAAAGCACAATCTGTTCACAATTTAAAGACTCCAAGCTATGACATGTTTACACCTGGGGACTGGAATCTAAACTCTTTACACAGATTATATACCTAATATTATATTTATTGGCATCTACACTGCCTGGCCAAAATTAAGTCGTCACCTGGATTTAACTAAGCAAACACAGTAAGAGCATTTCCACACACACAATGCAAAGGGAACTCAAGGGATTGGGACTGAACAGCTGTGTAGCCTCAAGAAA
>JAQQAE010017979.1:0-11315 GCA_029823295.1 Pseudamia nigra
ATAAAATTCACAATAATATAAAGGAAAACATGACTGAGAAAAGGAATGTTTAAGGTGCATTTTCAACTCCGTTACACATACGCTAAAATTTGTATTTTCAACATACTCCAGAATTTTCTGATTTTTTAACTACTATACCAGCTGTTGCTTGGTATTTTCAGCCAGAATCAGTACGTCGGCAGCCATTTCGACACAGCCAAAGTCCATGTGACCTCCCTTAGCCGATGCGTTGTGTCGCGGCTGGAAACACAACACCTCCATCACTGGGAAGGAGTTAAAACGTGCAGAAGCGGGGACTTTCTAACCAGACGATCGCCAACACCTAGTATGAAGATAATTGGACAAGCTCATGAGTATCATCACGTTTCGTGTAGTGTGGTCTGAAACCTGCTGGATGTCTTTGTCACAGGCACCAGAAAATATTTCAGATTTTGTTCAGCTTTTAGCAGCTCGGCTCACACTGAACCATGACCATACTTTGTCAGGATTTAAAATCGCTGAGAGCTGGACTTTCCTGGGTTACATCATCTGATATTTTGTGAAGTGAAAAATAACAGTAACACTAGCACAAAAACAGACTAAAAGCACCCAGAGAGTCAGTCAATCTGTCCTCCTGCTAACACCCAAACAGCATCTCATCAGTCTGTGTTGTCTGCAGCCTCTGCCAATAAATACACGTCACTCTGCTTCTCAAACCACATGGATAATGAGTGGTTAAGTAATAGCCTAAGTTTTTTTTAGTTTAACAGGTTCAGCCCTTTCTCCACATATAGGTGCCAACCATTTAATCATAATCATTAGCTTTTTAACCACAATCGATCACACTTGGTTTTATTCATCATAGAGACACGTTTCCTCATCACAGTGAAATAAACAGACAATAACACTGGGTGTGACTGATTCTGACCAGACTGGGCTTTTCAGGTTGTTCATCACATCTTACAGTAAGTCATCGCAAAGGTCTAGGTTTCATCTAAACGTTAGGTGTGACGAAATAATCAAGAAAATGCATATTTTATGATTACTGAAGGGAACGAATCCCTGCCACAGTTTAGTACAATCATTAGCAGGGGTGTAATGCTGTGTTTGTTTGGCTTTAAGTTCATTTTTGGTACAGTACATAAAACAACTTATTTTTTGTGTAAACAGGAACAGCTTTAAAATGAAACAAAATTGCAAACTGCCTGCAGAAAATCCTCCAATAAATACAATTTTTTGTGTTTTCAACACAGATGTATCTTTTCTGAAACAATGACACTGTAGCTTGACCTTAACGGGTTAAGGTCATGCACTAACCCTTCCAACAACAGCGCGTTACGGTGCTGCAGAGGCCACCAAGCTTGTTATGGCATTTACAGCGAAATCTCAAGCCATGAACAACAAGTGGACACGGAGAACAGCATATATCACATGTTCTCAGTTCAATTCATTTCAATTAATTGTATTTGTACAGCGCCATCATAATCCAAGATTATCTCTGGGCACTTCACAAATGAAGGCTGAAACCTCCAGAACGTACGGAGAAATGTCTGTTCACAGTGTCAGTTTTAGGCTCAAGCGCCACCTCTTCTGTGTTTGGTGCATTTATATGGCAACGATACAGCGCCGCTTACAGGCCTGGCATATATACTACAGCCATTTCAGTGGTTTTGTGTGGACGCGCATTTTTTGACACGGAAAACATGATATAACGACAAAATCCATCTGAACAAGGCCTGAGTGACCATTGGACAAGTGGGAGGTGGAGAGCGGGTTAACCACAAGTACATGTGCTCAGCAGCCCGGGTATGGTTGTGTGTAGAAATAACCCAGAAATCAAACCTTTTTAAATGAAATGCGACTGGGAGTGAGCGGACCTCATCGTGGAGACCTGTGGCTTGGTGTTAACTCGAGGCTTCAAACTCACAGGAGCGTCATCCACAGCTTCTAAACCTGGGTGAAGTGGTTTGTGTATGATTCTGAACATCACAACATCACAAATTTGATTCTGCTTTGGAAATGGAGCTAAACGTGTTGTAGCCACAGGGATGACATGCGATATCGTTCTCTTCTCTGGAACCATATACATTAGTCTATATTTGGTAAATGTAGTTTCAGACTGACTCTAGAAAAGGCATACGGAGTGGTAAGTGTAAAAAAAATCCAGTATGTAAACAGTACATGGCAAATTGTCGTCAAATGAAAAATCTATATTAAGATATTAAGAAAGTGCTCACAACTACACAGAGGAAATTAAATGAAATAATGTATTTCATTTCTATATGAACACATTGCAAGTTATTTTCATTCCAAGTCAAAAGGTTCAATACAGAAGGAAACGTCGAACTAATCAACTCTATCAAATAGACGCTTACATTCTCCCAAATGACACTGGCTGTTTATGTTGGTGTGCGAGGCTACTGTTGCAACGGAAAACAAAAGAGTCAAGTCCTACGGGTCCCTTTGATGGGGAGGATGTTTAATCCGAATTTATGCAGCTCAGGTAGAGCTTCAGGTCAAGGACAGTGTGGGCTTGGATCCGTCGGCCATGCTGTAAACAGAGCAGCCACTTACCTGTCAATCAGGAGCCCATCGCTGGAGGACCGGACACGAATCTGCAATATCCACAGTCAGCAGGCAAACACGGTAGGTGTGTGTATATGTGTGTGTGTGCGCGCGTAGAGAAAGCTTTGTATCCATCCAGAGTGCTTTTGACCTCCAGCGTGAGACAATTTGGAGTTCCTTCAAACAGTACGAGTGAAGACAGAGTGGCAGACCTCACTGGCCCCGTCGTCCTCTATCACACTGTCAGTTAGTCCTAATCAGAATTGACATATCGTCTGTCTGTCAGTTCATTCAGTGGCCATGTTGGCTTCAAAGTTAGTGCTATTGCCAGAAATTGGTCTCTGCGCTGTGGGATGAAGGACAGGATAGGAGTTACAAATTGCCTTCACACCATGCGAATGCTCAGTGTAGCGTCATAATAATAATAATGCTAAAAAATACACCTGATACAGAACTTACAGAGGTGCTGTGCATTAAAATTATCCCTGCTTCCATGCTGAATTAAAATCAGATGGGACTCTCTCTCCGTGTCCTCTGCTGCCCTGTTTTCTGGTCGTGATTGGTTGAGGGAATCCAATAAAATGTCCAAATAAGATTTGTCTTGCATTACTTTTCAGAGACACACGTGAAAATGACTAAGCCCATGGTAAATAGAAAAAAATGACCCAGATGTACATGCAATAAAGCCCAGAGCTAAGCAGGGGCTTTTAAATTATTAGGTGAGTGCTGGGCTCCGTACTTGATGATATTTGCATTTTTATTTTTGATTTAAATTCTAATAAACCTAATCATTTCATTCCTGCAAATGTGGGCCATTTGTAAGGCGGCTACATGATGAAGCTCTCCAGTCTCTTAGAAACAGAATAATGGCAGACTAATGAAACAAGGTACCCCGTATGCTATGGTTTTCTTTTGTTTTTGTTTTTGTTTTTTAATGCAGATGCTTGCAGCAGTAAAAAATGTAAAATCCCAAGTGCATCAACAGTCACCGCAGCACCCTTGAGCAAGGCAAAAGAGACATACATATTGTGTAGGTACATGACAAATGCAATGAGTTCACTGCCTGTCGAAAAATGGATTCATTAAAATGTAGACACATTATTTTCTGCAATTTCCACTTGAAGGATTAGTTGGAAAACTGTAATGGAATTTGTAATAGCTGGAAACATGTTTCCTTCAATGAAGATATGGCAACAAAGTTTTTGATGTGCCCATCTTTACCAGAACTAAAACAATATTAGTCACATTAATTTCAGTAGTCATTTCTGTGATTTACTGGGTCTAAAAATCTAATTGAGATTGCATATTCATATAATAGATCTCGTCTTTATTACCACGGAGTGATATAAGGATATGCAGTTTCATTCCTCTCCAGCTGCAGTACAGCTTCCATCCGGATGTGATTGCTCAATTGCATGTTTATCATCCATGACATTGGCAAAATGTTTCTTTCTCAGAGTCACCTCATAAAACCCTCATTTACAAAAGTTTAGCTGAGATTAGTCCATTAGCCAAATTACCTAGCCAAGCAGTTGATTTCCAAACGCAGTGTCTTCAATCTGCAGCACAGCATGGGACCTCGCTCCAACAAGAAATGAGAGGCAGAGCGACAGACGGAGGAGGAGAGGTCCCGAGTACGGGGGCAAACGCTCTGACGGGGGGAACAGTCTCTTAGCTCTGCAGCAGTTCATGAGTCACCCAACCTTTACCTGCTCCACAGCTCCTGCACTTTGCTTATGATATCAGCTACCTTCATAAAACCTAGACCATCACTTCCCTGACAACATGCCCTGCTCACACTTAATTGAAGGATCACAGCTGGGGTAAGGTACATTCATTCTGACCGTCCTACAAAGCCAAAGGTAAACATCACAAAGATTTGCAGCATGGATTCATATTTCTCTGAATAGGAATCGGATTCTTTCCTTCTCACTGAAATGAGAAGGGAAAAAGGGCCTTTAATAGTAGAGCTGCACGAAGCAAACAATTGTGTAAATGGATATATAAATTTGGTACAGTGACTCTGCAGGGGGTATGTGGAGAATCGGCTGGGAAGTGAAATCCAACATGGCTGCTATGTTGTATTTATCGCAAGAAAAGTTTGTGAAAATGAAACCTGTGCATAGTTTAGGTCTGTTTTCGAACTTGTTTGCTGTCCAGTCGGTGTCATCCCTGCCTCACACACCCCCCATCAGCTGCACCTTTAAATCTTGGTCTGGAGTCCACGTATGCTCTGGTAAACCTGAAAAACAATCTCCTCCACATCTCCTCCTGAATGAAGCTGAATAAACAACAATAATGTGACAAACTCCGAAGCATATTCCTTCTGTATTCTAGTCATCATATAAAATCATAAAGGGGGTTTGAGATGTCAGGCTTGCTCACATCGTCCCGGAGCATCTCCTGAGCAGAATAAAAATGCATATAAGCTCTTTTAAATCAGATGAGTGTGTCCTGCGTGAAATACTGCTACATTTCACACAAACATTAAATTGGAGGCAGAAATATGAAGTGATGTTGCTGCTCAAAGATCGTCACTGTGGCATCATGACTCTCCAGTGCAGACTTCTCATTATTTTATTTATTTTTCACACCCATTATTAACATCAGGCAGAGGGAAAACCAATCAAAATTATCATTTTTGGCTAACTCACGTTTAGATTTGTATGAATTTGATTAATGCTTTCTGTCCTTTTTCTCTGTTGAAAAGCATAAATAAATCTGCCCTTGAGGGAATTTCTTCAAATTTGGCTCAAACTTTCACTTGGATTCAGGGATGAAAAGGATAGATTTTTGAAGCCAAAGGTCAAGGTCATTGTGACATCACAAAACATTTTGGTTCCTAAATGGCACGACTAAATCAGCAGATTATGATGGTAAAAAATTGTGGAGGCAAGCAACTAAATATGACAGTGACATACGACAGTGAATGGATGAAAATTGCTAAACTTGTGTTTTCATAATACTCTCTGTATTTGACAGATTTGAGTTTTTGTTTTGACATTGTGGATGCCAGTTTACCAACGAAAACCACTCTCAAAATAAGCATGAAAACATTTTGATTTAATGTAATAATTGTTGCAAGTCAAATAATAAAATCCTAACAACACATTCAACTTCATAAATAGCTAAACTAAGGAACCAGAGATGCAAACACAATTTCCCTAGGACTCTATTGTTTCCCTAGAATCGTGGGCAGGATCATACTGATCCGGCCCTGCTTTTTCAGATTAATTCTTAAGTGAGAATTACTGGAACTTCTCAGTTCATTTTTGATTTTCAAGAACTGTTATCAACAAGTTCAGACCAAAATATCTCCGGATGAAGTTAGACAGACCTACAACCAACCAATCACAGCAACAGTCGCTGTCAGTGTGTTGCTGTACCCCTCATGTATCATATAAATGGTTGTGACGACCTCTGATTGATCAAAGTTGACTCAGATTAAGTGGAAGCAGTGTCAAGCTGGTCTGCAGATATATCTGGTTCCCAGGATAACGCACAACATCCTCATACATTCCAGTGCCTTCTTAAAGGATTACAATATAAAACAAAAGTATACACGTAAACCACACATATACACTTACAGCATGTTGATGATGCAAATCCAAACACAGACAGGCACAATCCACAGCCTCCTGGATGTGCGGGAACACTCGTTATCTCCTGATCCATGTGTACTGTACGCTTAAGGTGCAGTGGCATCAGACAATCTGTGCCATGCCCAAGCGTATTTCACACCTACAGTCTGGGTTGTTTGAGTAGTGTGAGTGCTCCGTGGAATACTTCCTCAGCCCCTTCATGATTGGACATCGGTGCGCTTGTGCACGGAACAGTTGTCCATGCACAAGCGCAAACATGTAATGCAGCGCAGACGTGAGATATAAGCCTGGTCTCGCCCTGCTTCCACGTGCAGGATGCAATGTTGACCTAAAGTCACACCACCTCACAGTTTATAATCTGTATCTGAGCAAAAATGTCTCTGACTCACCAATCTTTGTGTCTGGTCTTTGAACACCAAAGTCATTGCACTTATTTTTTTGCACATCTTTTCTTTCTACCGAATTTGTGCCAAATTTTGCCACATTTTGTAAATCCATGCCCGCAATATTACATTTTAAGCACAAAAGTAATGACAGCCTTCTTGAAAAACGGCCATTTTTATGTGCTCCCTCAGGCATATTGATGACGTATCTCATTGAGAGTCACTGTGCTTGCACAATTTTGCATCAGAATGTACTTCATCTGCTCCACCCCTCCGTTCTGTAGACATGTCCGTTTCTGTCGCCTTCACATTAGGTCAGTAAGTTAGTGGTTTTTGCAAAGGCGCATTCCCTTTCCATTTTCTTTCTTTGCCATTATTCCCCAATTGAAAGATTAAAAGGCATTAATTCAGAGTACAATTGCTCAATTTTCTTTCCCCAACTCTCTCATTCGACTCCCTCTGCCTCATCCACTCTTCGGGACAGGTCTGGTGTCTAAACTAAGGTTTGACCCCACATTTGAATAAGTTAATGCGGTGGCCTGTTCGTGGAGAGAGAAATGTGGGGGGAAGCCAGTATCAGTTCCATACAGTTGGCTCCGGGGAGAATTTGATTCCTTTTCATCTGTCACTCTCAAGGTGTCATTCTCCACCCCAGGTTGTTATCAGGCGCAAGCCTTGACAGCTTCAAGCTGCTTCCTCAAGGAAAAAACAAAATAGGAGGAAAAAAATGTTGCAAAGCTCTGCGATGAATACCTTTGGAGGAGACAAAAATGGCATATCATTTATGCACAGACGTGGATTGATGCTGCATTATGCACCGCTTTTATAAATGCAGAGACCCAACATACATCTTCATTTTGTGTTATTCAAGGATAATTCTTGGATTAGTGTTGTTAATACCACTGTAATACCTGTAATAGTCTTGGATGCATTAGAAGTCCAACGTAAACAACGCTATGCACAGCATAAGTTTCTCAGTATGTGATGGTAAGAGCTGCCATATGCACAGAAAAGCATCAATATGGCAGCTCTCCTCTGAGAAAGGAGCTGAAATTTCAAACTGGGGTTGGACCACAGTGTGAACAAAAACGCACACAGATGGCTGCAAATGAGGGCATCGTGGGGAAATATAAGTCAAGGCAAAGCGTATGTTCAATAAAACTTAAAGCATTTGGGTCAAGGATCTGCAACCTGTGGCTCCAGAGCCACGTGTACCTCTTCTGTTGTTCCGGTGACATATTTTAATAACAAGCACTAAATCAATAACAAAAGCAAAAAAAAAAAAACAAAAAAAATGAACTACACAATCAACCAAAAATGACCAAAACAAAGAAAATAAACAAAACTAAAATAATAAATCAGCTTGGTGGAAATGAATACAAAAAGAACAGAATAGTCAATTTCATAAACAAAAAACAAATATTGAACAAAAATAAGTAAAATGATGAAAAAAAAATTCCACAAAATAAAATAATATTGAACTAAAATAGTCAGAGAGAAATAATATTTTCACAAAAAGAATAAAATGATAAACAAAATCTGAGTCATAATCATAATGAACAAAAAATAACTAAATAGCCTGTGAAATGAAAGAAAATGATCCATTATATAAACAACAAAATGAATGAAATTATGTAAATAAACAAAATCATAATGAATGAATTAATATTTTTGGTGACTTATATGTATTTTTACTTTATGTCTGGTACAGACATTGCTCACCCCCAATCGAAGCCAATTCATTTCCCATAGTTCCAACCTTACCGTGCAACATTTAATAATATCTGGCAGTGAAATTTTGAAGATCACAATTGTCGTATACCCACAATGCTCCTCTCTTCCTGTGGCAGCACAATTGCAAAATGTCCTTGTCTGTCTTTGTTTTAGTATTTTAGCTGTGTGCATATTAACTCTGTCCCGGATCCACAAACGGGGAAAAGCAAAAGAAAAAGTGTGCTCTGAGCTGCCGTAGAAACATGGTGGTGCAACATCAACGCTCTTTCTTTAAGGGAATGAAAACAAAGCAGTTGACACAGAACGGACGAAAGCACAGTTATGACTATCACGTTGCATTTGTACATCGAGATCTTCCCAACTGTTCCACGCTGCACCTCCGATACGACGACGCGACTCAGATCGTGTTATTCACGTCGTCAAGCGCATCCACGGTGCTGGTCGTACATTGCATCAATCACTTATGGGCATCCTGTGAATTCATTCCAGCTCACTAAATATGCAACACGTTACATTCATTATTGATGGCTACAGTCAGCTACCTGCAATGTATTAGAATTCTGCTTTTATAGGCAAACTGGGCAAGTGACCTGGAAACGCTTCAGAAATTTTCCCCTGCCTGTGATCACCAGGAAACAAAGTCATGACACGAGTGCACTGCTGGCTGCCATTTTGCTATTTGAGAATGATTTAATACGACGGCGTACAGGTCCATTCATTTGGTTTTGTTTAGATTAAAAGGGGATTTTATCCATCTGTATCCCACAGGCTGAACACATCCCTCTGTAAAGCAGCAAAGCCTCAGTTACCATGGAAATGAGTCCACTTTAAAGGTAACTGCTCGCTGCGAGGATGTAAACCAGGGTGAACTTACCTAAACTTTGTAACATACCTTCTAACTGTTCTCAGGAGACTGAACACAGATGCCAGTGACTGGTTTGACATGTGTCAGCAGGTGATCACAGGATTTCTTACACAGTCCTTCCTAACTCTTTTTAACGTCTCACCGCCCTGCGAAAACACAAAGCTAACGTCACCACGTAATGTGAAAACTGTTTCATGAGATGATAATGTGCCGTAAAACATTCTCATAGTCCAGTTCAACTTGTGCTGCTTAGTAGCTGAGAGAAGAGAAATTTGCGACTTTGACTTTACTGTAAGTGATTCATACAGTATTTATGCACCAAAAAAGACTCTCCGTCTTTCCTCCCGACATCAGTCCAGGCTTGATCTTGAATAAGTGTTAATGGCCTGATCAGCGAACACAGCACAACGACGTTACTCCTCACTCCACTTGGCACATCTTTTTGTCAATCTGACAATATCCGCTGCTGACATGAGGGTGTGCCGTTGTGTGCAGAGAATCCCTCGCCTGCCCTCCCTGACACTTGGATTCCTTCTTCACATCTCTCTAGGAGAAGAAAATAGAAACACACAGTGGCGCGAGAAATCCCCTGACACCCAGAGATTGTAATAATCTCTTCTCTTCTTTACATTCTTCGATTCCTAATGCATTCCTACAAAAACAAATTTATGGTAATCCTCCAGTCGCATATCCATTGCTGTTGTTAAATCCACATGAGGGCAGCCAAACATGCTTTTTCTTTCCGTTCTGTATTTGTAAAGTACAGAAGCACAACAGCATTGTGCTCAGTAATAATTACTTCAAGCACACTACTTCAATCCGCGTATGTGTGGAGTCCTATTTAGAATTCAGATTACCATATCACTGCTGCGATTTTTGAAGTTCGCATAATTCAACCTCCCAGGATCTAATGCTTATTTTCTCATACTCCGAGATGAACACATGCTAATCTTCTTTAATGCTGTAGGGATGTACACATGTAAGGAGACATGTATAGCTGTCGTGCAGCCGGGCTCTGATCACAGTCGCAGCCACAAGCTCGGAGTCTATAGGGAAATTAACATATGTGGCTTGGCTTGGCTTGTCTACTGTTAATGGAGTGATACTGCTGTTGGCTTGGCAGATTATGATTACAAGCTCAATGTGCTCCTCTCCACTATGCACTGACAGCCAAATGCTTGCGTATAAGTGTTAATGTACTGTCTGCGTGTATGACAATGGCAGAAAAATGTGTGACGGCTGCTCCTGGAAGGATTCATTGTCGCTCGCAGCGGCGTGCGCCCGTTTTGTGGTCATTGTGAATATTCCTGCGTTGTCTTCTCGTACATCTAGATGTATATTCACTGGACAGCAAGTATCCAGCTGCATATAATGATGATGATGTCAGAATTATTGTTTACACAGGCATAGTGTGGATAATGTCTGTGTTCATATGCATGTGTAAATATCAGCCCTCAGTACAGTAGCAGGACAGAAGTGGCCTTCATATCCAGCTGACTGCAGTTTGCCTGCAGACGCCTCTGCTAATAGGTTTCATGTGAGCGGCCCTGTTGCTGCCCTCTGAAGGTAATATGTCACAGTCCAAGTCCCCCCCGGCCGTGCGGTCTGTCTCACCACCATCCTGCCCCACTCCATCAAGTCGTCCCACCACACACACTCGTCTCTGGGGGAGACGCCTGCCCAGGAGTGGCTCCAAGTCTTTAGGTAATGCTAGCCGGAGACGTAGGACTGCAGCGCTGTTTGTGTGAGAGAGGGAGGGCTGTGAGGCTTCGGTGGTGTGCGGTTAAAGAAACCACTTCTCACAAATCGCTCACTCATAAGGAAAACGCATATCACCTTGACAGTCAATTAAAGGGAAGAAACAAAGAAAAAGACAGAATGCTTGATTTTTTTTTAAGGTCACATTCAGCATCGTATGCTGCTTCTCTCTTTTTTCTTTTAAATAGTGAGCTTGGTATGTTACATGAGAACGTGGATTAATAAATCAAGAATCAATAACATTTAGAAGTTCACTACAAAGTAAAACACTGAATCCTCCACACAAAATCATTTTTAGTGTATCTTAACTTGTTTATGAATGAATGGACATGAGCATGTACGTGTGTGTGTGTGTGTGTGTGTGTCTGTGCAGGAATGCCCTTTCTCAGCACTGTGGGGTGGTGTGAGGAGACCGGGGCATGGCTATTG
>JAQQAE010017980.1:0-11313 GCA_029823295.1 Pseudamia nigra
GTCCAGGCCTGTTTTGTGAGTTTGTTTTTTTTTTTTTTTATAATTCTGTTGAACTACAATTCAAAAGCAATGTCTGATTTTCATTGGTTAATATTCATAAATTTTTTATTTATTACTTTTGTCAGATTCAAGTTATTTCTGCGACTATTGTGGGTTTTTCTGTCATTAACAGAGAGGTACCAACAATTTTGTCCACATCTGAGGTTGGATTTATAAAAGTAATAAAAGGTGGAAACATGAAATAATTTTTTTACAGCCAAAGTAGACCTGTAACATCCACTAGGTAAAATTTACCTGGAAAAATAGACATGGATTGATTTTCATTCAATTTATGGTTAAATATTGATTACATATGCTCTGAAAGCTACCTCATTGAAATTAGCTTGCAGCAGAAAATCAATTTATGACCTGTCATTTTAATCCAAGAGCCATGTACAGCTCCCAGTGCTCCTAAATATATTTTTATTATATATCCAAAGACCAAAACACAGCTGGTGAGTAACTTGTTATTTTGAAGGATATGTTTGTGAGCTAGAAATGGTGTCTGTGTAAAATTTCACACATTTGGCTCTTTTTAGGTACAGAGCAAATTCTGGTGGTTCTAGTGTCAACATGACTCAATCTGATTTTCATTCACACATTTTATTTAGCAGTGCAGGAAAACATTCTTCTCCGCATTCAACCTCCTCGTTCTCCACTGCCCTTATCCTCACATCACATCTCCTGCTTCACAGCTCTGCACATGAAGGCGGCAGAAGGGGACGAAGTGGAATAACATTGTCGAACCTTCAGTGCTTTCTGCTGGAGAGTCCATCGAGGGTTTCCATGGTAACCTTACAGCCTTGGAAACCCACCATCTTCGTCCAGATGAGCCGAGGATGCGGTGGTATATCTGCCAAGTGTGGAGCTCGCCTCTCGATGAACCAGCCTGCTTACTTAGTTTGTTTCCCAGCGACAGAGTGAAGCAAACAAATGGCTCCATCATGCATAAGTTAAAATAAAACGTCTCCACTCAGCTGCACAGAAGGCAGTTTACTCACCTGTGAAGGGCGCAGGGTCAAGTTTTACACCAAATGAAGCGCATATTCTAAAACTTTGATGCCCTGTGTATTTTTGGAATAGCTTGTATAACAGCACTTGCTATAAAGTCACTTCAGCCCATCTAAAACATAAGTGTGGATTTCAGGGTTGGTATAGTGCACTCCGGGGTGATTCTAGAATCAGAACTTAATGGGGGCTCTTCCCATATATTTATTCAGCAATACTTGTAATATTACTATAAATATTTTATGTAATAAGTTTGAAGCATATAGAGCCACTTAAGTCTAATAATTAAAAATACCTCATGCAAATGAGATGATTATGTGTCACAAGATTAAAATTTTGCATTTTAAGACAAATATGTTGTCTGCAAAAGCATTTTGACCGTTATGTCCCTTTTGTTGCTTAGTTTGTTAATTTTTTTTTTCATGATTGTATATTTCTATTAATTTTGTCATCTATTTTGTTGATTTTTTTACCACTTTCATAACTACTTTGTTAATTTTGTGGATTGTATGTATTCAGTTTTGGCCATTTATTGTTTACTTTGTTTATTTTTGCTACTTGATCATTTTGTTCATTTATTTAGATACACTTTTTGATTTTTGGTCATTTTGGAAATTATTTGTGTTCAATTTACTTCAGCTTGTTCTTTTTATACTTTATTTTGTTAATTTGTTGTTCATTTTGTTGATTATTTTCTTTATTTTTCTCAAGTTCTGAACTATGTTGTCCAGGTTACATATTTTTCATTTTGTTGCTTATTGTGTTAATTTGTTGGTTTTCTGTTTATTTTTTATTTTTTTATTTGGGTTGGTTTCCTTCATTGTTAGATGACTTTTTGCTCATTTTGTGATTAATTATTTTGGTCATTTTATCTTACTAATGTATTTACTTATATGTTAATTTTCTTGCTTGTTTGTTCATTTCCGTTCATTTTGTGAATTATTCTACATATTTTACTTATTTTTTTATTATTTTGTTCATTCATGGTTTGTGGATTTTTTTACCCAATTTTCTTCTTTTTTTTTCTCTGTGCTTATTTTGTTCATTGTGGCTAATTTGTGGATTTTTTGGGATTTATTGATTGTTTTTTATTTTTGGTAATTTTCTTGATAATTTTTCTTATTTGGTTTGACTCATTTGTTAATTTCTGTTCATTTTGGAGATTTTTCTGCTTTTTATTCCTGAATTACTGTTCTTTTTTTGTTCATTTTGTGGATAAATTTACTCATTTTCTTTATAATTTTGTTCATTTGTTTGTTCTATTCAGAAAAGGGACAGATTAATCAGTCACACATTTACCAGAAACAGAAAATGAAGTGTTCGATGGTGAAAATTTTCAGCAGGATCCAGAGATGCCCAACTTAAAAGCCCCTTATGTTGAAATTAAACTACACCGTTCCCTGAAACATTTTGAGTGCTCCATTAAAGTGGAATTTAGAATGAGCTTTTCTTGTCTGTATGAAACAGAAGACAAATTTCAAAGTGCTGTATTTTCTGAGGCTTTATCTCGTCCACTATTCAAGTCCCCTCCGTTTCTTACTCATGTTTAATTAATCATTTTTATATTTTTGGATCTCTGAGATCACTGCTTAACACTGTAAGTCTGTCATTAATTTCAAGAGGGTCATGACTCACTGTTAGCGCTGCTTTCAAGTTTGTAGGTTTGGTTTAGGGCGGTGCATGGTGGGGGAATTTAGTCGGGCATCTCTGGATCCTCCTGGAAATGTTCTGCTTTGAACATCAAACTTCATTGAGCAAAACGATCAAGAAAATAAAAAACACAAACAACGAAAAGGACAAAATGAGCTACAAACTAACAAAACTATAAAAACATCAAGAAAATGAACAAAATAAACAAGAACAATCACAATAGGCAAAATGATCAAGAAGATTAAATGGATAAGCTACAAAAAGATCAGTGAGGTACAATATTAATAATTAATAAACAAATGAGCTACAACAAACAAATGAGCAACAACATAAGCCAAACTGAGCAAAATGATCAAGAAATTGAAAACTACGAGCAACAATAAATCAAAATGCACAAAACAGTCAAGAGAGTAAATATATAAACAGGAAAATGAATATAATGAGCAACAAAATTTGTCAAAATTTTTTTAATGAACAAAATAAACAAGAATATGAAAAATGAACAAAATAATCAAGAAAATGATGGGAATCAACAAAATTAACAAAATGACCATCAACAAACGAAAATTAGAAAAATATCAAGAAAATCTGATAAACAAGAAAATCAACAAAATAAGCAACAAAATTGAAAAACGTGCAAGAAAGTAAAGAACACAATGACCAAGAAAATGAGCAAAATATCAAACAATATCAACTAAACTGAGAAAAGTCGGCAACATAACAGAACCAAAAATTCAACATAATATGCACATTTTGACTCGATGCTAATATAATCCATATAGGATGAAATTTTTTTTATGTATTTTACATTTTAAATATAAGACCATAGGATTGGGGTGACACGGTGGTGCAGTGGGTAGCACTCGTGCCTCACAGCTAGAAGGTCCTGGGTTCGATCCCAACACCGGGTGGTGGGGCCTCTCTGTGTGGAGTTTGCATGTTCTCCCCATGTCTGCGTGGGTTCTCTCCAGGTTCTCCAGCTTCCTCCCACAGCGACCTGGCAACTCATCCAGGGTGTACCCTGCCTTCACTCAAGTCAGCTGGGATAGGCTCCAGCACCCCGACCCCCACAAGGATTAAGGGGTAGAAAATGGATGGATGGACCATAGGAATGAAGATTTAACCAATTTCAATTGTTTCTTCATGAAAAAATAATACTAATTCAGAGAATCAACTCACAACATAAGCAGAAAATGAGAAAAATTAGCAAACTGACATTATTTTTGAAAAGTAAGGTCCTTTAGAAACCAAAAATTATTTTACTTTGAACAGGTGTGCATTTTACAAGTATTGGGGAGGGGTTATTTCTACATTTATTAATCATCATAATTCTATATCTTTTTTGTTGTCAAACACAGCAGAGGGAATACCTTGAAACTCATCTGAATTAAGCCCTTTAGTCTGCAATGTTTCCCAAATGTTTTGAACAAAAATGAAAACAAATAAACAAAAATAAGCAAAACAATAACCAATATGAGAGAAAATGAGCAAAATAATCTCAAAATCCATAAAATAAATGAAAATCATCAAGAAAATGAACTGAAAAAGAAAAAAAAACAATGACCAAAATAATAAGAATGACAAAAATGTAAAAGGAAAAAAAAATACTAACCAAATACTGAACAACATGAACTGAGATCAATATAAAAGATGATCAAAATAGTTAAGACACTGAACAAGAACACTGCATAAAAATAAATTGAATAAAACAATGTCTCAGTAATACACATATATATATATATATATATGCTCTTGTTCTGTTTTTTTTTTTTTTGTAATATTGTTAAAGGACCTGTAGGGAATGTCCTTCCAGGGTGTCAAGACTCTGGTTAACAGACAAGGTTAAAATTAAATTATTTTTATTATTATTATTATTATTAAAATATATCCTAAGATGCTGGCACGGAAAGCATATATGGAACATTATAACGAAGCGGCTGGCATAGAGTGCAGGAACATCTGTGCAGAGTATGGACTGGAAACCTCAAGAGAAGGGAATTTTTTATCTTATATATATATACACACACAGGGAAGGACAGGCATATTAGTCAATACTGCAGCTCATTTTAAACTTAATCACAGTGCTTAAGTTATTAGACCACCTGTCCTATTTGTCTCAAAGACCATCCAGTATTATTAAGTGCTTTAATGCAGACTCTGTCCTTTTTAGTTCTCCATGTTTTACCATTTTCAACAGGAGTGAGGAATTTCAAACTGAATTTATGGTTTTATTCCCACATTTGAGGTGACACCCTGGACTTCATCAAGCATAAAATTCAACCACTAAAGCTCATTTTTCTGTTCAGGAATGCAAGTAAATAACTGTAATATGGCATCTTAATCAAAGATCATAATGCTCTTCACAATTTTTTTGGCTTTTTTTTGTAAAATAGTAAATTTGAAAATTCATGGATATCAGCAGTGATTATATTTCAACATGAACAATACTTTGATCATAGAAAATGTGAATACTGACAGATTAACCATTGCAGAAACATAAAAAAAAATTAATAATTCCGGTATTTTCTAATGTGGCATTAACCCTAAACTGGGAGGTGGTCTGATAAATCAGTCAAGCACTGCATATAGCATGTGCATGTGTCTATTAAGGATTCTGTATAAGTGCTTACAAAATAAAATGAGTAGAATTTTTCTTTGCTTTACCACTTTCCTCCTCATAATGTTCTGATTTCACGTTCAGGTGCCGTACCCGCCCACTTTTCATCAGACAGCACTCTCATTGGTTGGACTGTGGCTCATTCCCAAGGTGACCTGGGATCATATTCTGACACAATAATCACCTTTTCATGGTCAAAGGTCAGGAATATCAGTAACTGGCTTATGGGGGTTGGAGTTACTTTTAGCTTTAACATGATTGGTTGGTTTAAAAGTTTAGATTAGAATTTCCCAGGTCACATGAGAGGGTCTTGCATCCAGCTGGACAATAACAGGTTCTCACTTTTGATCTCATAAGTTGCAAAAGTGCTTGTTTGTCCTTTCGCCCATCTTGTGTATATTTCTTATCACGGGCAGGACAGAGCAAGTTCATATTTTATTCTTTATAAATGTATTTTCACACTATAGGACCTGTAATCTACTGAAAAATGTGTTAAGTACAGATAAAGTACCTCCAAAATCTAAAGTTTTCATCTTCATCTTCTAAACGACATACTTTTAATAAAATTAACTTGTGAAATGATCAATATAATCTGCTATTATAAAATTATTAATTAACAAGTAGCTTTGATAACTATAAAAAATTCTCATATGCAAAAATGGATTATGACACATGAAATACTGTTTGGTTTAGTACAGGCATTATTTTTAATCAAGCATTTTCACACACTCCTTGAAATTGTTGCTCTGAATTGTTAAAGCACCAATTTGTGCCTTTTCTGAATACGTTTGAAGGGGAAAAGCGAATAAAATAATTTTGAAAATGACAAAATTATCAAGAAAACGAGCTAAACTGAAGAAGAAAATGAACAAAAATGAACAAAAACTCAATCAAATTGATAGAAATGAACAAAATAATCAATAAAATTAACAAAATAATCCAGAAAATTAACAGGAAAATCAAGAAAATGAATCAAAATGAATGAAACAAAAATGAGCAAAATAATCTACAAAATTATAAATCTGTTTTGTGAGTTATTAAATGCATTTTTGATGAGGATAAAGGAAAATGTTGTACAACCTCCACCACGTTTAGGCTTAAGAGGTGACAGACACCATCAGTCCAACGGTTCTGTTCCAGGAATATCTTTAAAGACTCTTACATCTAAAACCATTAGAGTTAGTCCAATTTCCTTTCGTACCACGTCCAGGACGGCCTACATGTAAACCCGTAACCCTATCAAATACACCACAGCATAGATATCATGTTTGATTTATCTCCTTCTTGCTGTGATATATATTCATTTTTCTCACCTTTGGCTCACTCCAACAATTACATTAAGTTCAAAAGGAGCTGTGAGGATTCATGTTATTGCAGAAAGTCATTTGTGCATCTCTTTGAGCATTATTTTGTCCACACTTCCAACACTACATTTGCAATTTTAGATTTTATTATAATAAATATATTTAATATGTACATTATCTGACAGAGCAGTAGACTGTATTTTCAAACCCTCTATTCACATGTTGGTACAATACATTCAACACTGTTTGCAAGAAAACCCTGATAAAGAACATGAACAGGCTTACAGTGAATGGGTGCATTTTTAAAAGACAGTGGATGTCTCTGAGGTCTCAAGGCGCTCCTGAAGCATATAGTGATCTGATGTGATGAAGATGCAGGCCTATACAGTCTCCTTACAGATGTGAGATACTAAACCTGTGCTGACAGGGGTGTAGAAGAGTGCAGATTATCTAATCCAACCTGATTTTTGATGTGATGTGAACTTTCTTTGACTTTAACCCTGGTTATACAGACTCCATCAACCTGAGCCTACACTCACTGTCTATGTGTCCCCTGGTCCTTTAGAGCCTACACATCTGACTCTGCTGGATTGAATTCATATATTTAAAGCATCAATCAGCAGAACATCAGGGAAATACTTAACAGTAGGCTACATTTACGGTTGAGCTTTTCCACTAATCCGCTTGGATTACGTGTTGTTTATATCATCCTGATGGCCAGACGTTGTCACGTCATTTTATGCCTTTTTCCTCTTCCAAAAATACACCATCCCCTTGGCCCCTCAAAATACTTAACCTTAAACTGAAGCTGATCCGTTATTTCAATGACACTGACTATGTTCTACATTTATCTAGTGCATCTCCTCAACTCCACCCAATACATTCACAAATGCCAGAAAAATTACTTCGTGAGTTCTCAATTTATCAGCCCCCTGACTCCAAAATAGCTCTTTGTGTGTTTCTGGAGCAGCTGGCTCTTACACTAACGATGAGCGCCCCGTGGGAAACTTCACAGGATGTCCCTCATGGTTGGCCCACAGTTCAAGACATATTGATCACCAGATATCCGAGAACCAAAGCCACGACAACGATGACAAAGAAAACAAGCACAGCGCAGACTGACGCGAAGCCCGCGTCCCGGTTGCCTCCACCGCCTTCTTCTTCTTTGGGCTCCTCTTCGCAGATGGAGATGACACCCACGGAGGAATTTCCGACACTCATGTTGGACTTGAGCTCTGCGCCTGCCTCCTGCTTCGCCTCCACGGCCCACGGCGCCACCTGGACCTTGAGCTCCATCTCCTCCATCATCTGGCTCACCTGGGTGATCTCGGACTGCAGTTCCCTGAGGTCCGCCGTGTCGATGTTGCTGTCCGCCTCGTACTTCATGTTTTGCACGCTCATGGCCCGCGCCGCCACGGCCGTGGTGCTGCCGGTCATCCCGGTCTGGATGAAGTGCCTCGTGGGCACCTTGAGGGGGAAATCCTGTCCTATCTCCAGTGATCGCTTCATGTCTACCTCCAGGAGCTCCATGCTGCTGGAGAACAGGACCCATAGGCGCTCGTACTCGGCCCGGTCCTCTTTGCTGATGCTCTTGTCTTTAAGCAGGCAGGTCAGTTTAGTCCTGTTGGCCACGGCCAGCTCCTGGGCCTTTTTGCGGGTCCTCTTCAGCTCCTCTCGCAGGTTCTGGGAGTCCGAGGTGCTCCCCAAAGCGACCACCAAGTGCCTGTAGCAGGCGGTGACTTTGTTCAAAGCGTCCAGCATTGTTTTGCATTCCTCTTTCCCCATGACTGGTTAAAAACAAAGTCTACCCGTGGCCAAAAAAAAAAAGAAATTAAAACCAAAAGATGCGTAATAGGAGAATTTGAGAACTGTAGTGACTTCAGCCACTGTCCTTAGTTTAGTTTCCACAGAAGCAGACCCCCAGCTCAAATCCCCTCAGCGCACTAGTTACAGCAAATTCCTTTCTATCCATGCTCCTTCCTGTCTGCAAGCAGGCACAAAGAGCAGCTTAGATATTAATGCGTCCGTAAACGGCTTTAGGCGACCATTGCGCTTCGAGATCAAACCGCACCGTTGAAGGCTACCTCTTCTGCAGAACGGATGAGCACAGATACGAAGCGATCCAGGCTGTTTATTCTCAAATTGCGATGCAGTCCGTGCAGTTTCACCTCGGCTACAGGTGTTGGAAAATCCGCAGCTTATGTCCATAAATGACGGAAAACAGACTAATCGGCTGGTGAGCTCGAAGCGTTCTGTCACCGTGAACAGGAGGGGGAAAGTCTTAAGTGCGTTCGCAGCGAGGAGGAAGCCGAGGCATTGTGTTGTGTTTTTGGTTTGTTTATGTCGATCGGGAGCTGTCCACTTCAGCACCCAATCGATGATGTTTAAATACCAGTAAGCGCCTTCTGTGGTCACATGTGCCCACTAAACAGAGCCATTCATGCACCGATAGGCTGCAGCTCCTCTCCCATTGGTCCATACGCGGCGTCGTCTACTTTAAATGCACGCTGTCATTGGCTTCCGCGTCCATTCTGTGGGCAGGACTGCTCTGTTCACCAGTGGGGACGTCATGCATATAGAAAAAAATTCTCAACATGACTATCTGCTGCTATCTGCCATTTGCCATCAGCATCCTGGCATCTGCGTCTATAGCCAGCTGCATTTTTATAGGCATGTGTGGTACTGGATTATGGCATATGAGATATTGTTTGGTTAATGTCAGCACAGGTCAAGGGTGTGTTGGTTTAGTGTGGGCATATTTATAGTCACGTATCTATACACTCTCCTGGAATTTGTGTTCTGAATTGTAAATGCAACCATGTGTGCCTTTCCTGCACAGCTTTATGGGGGGAACAAAGTTAATAAAATAATCAGAAATAAACAAAACTATTCACTAAATGAGCCAAAATAAACAAAATCATCACAAAAACAAAAATGAACATAATAAGCACCTAGACAAACAATACAGTCAGAAATGAATAAAACAGTCATGAACAAAAATGAGCAAAATAATCCACAAAATGAACAAAAATGAGCAAAATAATGACTAAAATGAACAGAAAAAGCAATCAAAGAATCAAAAAAATTAACCAAAATGAAATCAGCAGTCCATTGAATGAATAGAAATGAACAAAATAAGCAACAGCATAGACAAAAATGAAAAGAAATGAAGAAAGTAATTAGTAAATGAACACAGATGAACTTAATAACATGCTAAATAAATACAAATGAATCAAATACTCCACAAAATGCACCAAATTATCATGGAAATAAACAAAAATGTACAAAATAATTAACCACATGAATAAAAATGAACAAAAAATATATGTATTTTTGTAAAGACATCAGATGCAATTTTTCAGGCCTCTGAAAGGTCATACTTTCTTTTTAAATAGTAACATTTTCACTACTTTTTTTCCATTTTTGTACATTTTGTTGGTTATTTCTTCATTTTTGTTCATTTTTTGGTTTGTTTTTGCTCTCTTTGTTTCTGGACTTTTTTCACTTTTTTCATCCCTTCATAAACTTTTGTGTTTCCTGCATATGCTTCCTGAAGAAAGTTTCCAGAAGGGATGTTCAATTAAAATGTCCTGCAATCAAAAGAAACCTACACTTTTGTAGTTTATGTGATAATGCCTCAGATTCAAATTCAAATATCCATGGCAAACTAAGTGACATGGGTGTCATTTATTTTTTGTTTTACTTAAACCATTCTTTGTTGTTTTTAAGAAAGAAATTGAGCAAAACAATCTAGAATTGAACGAATTAAATACAAAATTGAACAAAACTATCAACAAAATGAGCAAAAATCGGATTAAAAATTCATAGAGTGACATTTGTTTACACTTTAATCTGAGGTTAAAATAATCTACATAATGTTTTTATGTATTTTAGTCTATGTCTGTTAAAGAGATGATGTTTATGAGTAGGGATTTGACTTTTTTTTTTTCATTTTGATTTAATGTTGAGAATGTCAGAAAGTTGTAAATCAACAAACTCAACAAAAATTAACATCTGTTATCCACAAGGGAACCAAAAACGAACAAAACAATCAAAAACCTGAACAACTGTGACTATTTAAGAGTTTTTTTTAAGAGACACTTAAGTTTCACATCAACTAAATTTACAAGCTACTGGTTCCAGAAAGCCCCTGAAAATCATGAATATAAACTGTTTTTTTGGAGAGGACAATGCACATTTTGGCACAAATCCCTCCCAACCCCTCTGAAATTTACACCTATGATATCATGTGAAGCCAATAATCATCATTTCCCTCAGCCAGCATCTTCCACACTTCAATCCATCTGCTTTACGCTGCAGTCACCAGATCATTAGGCCTCATCCGCTTCAATAATGCAAAAAGAGCAAAGCAGGCACACAAACAACAGCCTGATCTGCCCCTCTCTTCTCAACGCAGAGGGAGGCAAAAAGGTAAACAACGCATTATCCAGACAATCCAGTGTGCAACAGCTGACACCTTACGATGGCTTATTGTGTGCAGGTTGTTGTGGACATGGGCGTAGATCTCTGGGGGGGGATATATATTTGTCCCACAACTAAAACTGCTTAAATTCAAGGTTTTCTTTGTAAGAAATGTGAGAGGGGGATAGCAGTAGTTTGTACACTGCCTGGCCAAAAAAAAGGTCACCACCTGGATTTAACTAAGCAAATAGGTACGAGCCTCCCATTGGATAA
>JAQQAE010017981.1:0-11313 GCA_029823295.1 Pseudamia nigra
TCCTCAATGCAGAACCCGACAGCGTGGTCCTGTGTGTCCTAGCCTCTGCCATTGTAAGCTAACTCCACTCTGGAACCTGTTGTTAGCTACGGCTAACAACAGTAGCCATAAATACGCTGGAGCTGTGCTGGTGTCTGAAGTTGTTTACAGCGCTGTGTCGTCGGCCCGGGCAGCCGGCGCTGTGTCTAGTGAAACTGTGGCCAGACTGTGTCGCCGAGCACGAATTGGATAAAATGAATAAATGTGTACATACGGGTGTGTAATACATGCTTTATATGGGAGTTTGTCGTGAGTCCAGAACAGATTAATTGGTTTTACATTTATTCCTATGGAAAACGTCGCTTTGGATAAAGAATGATTTGGACACAGAGCATGACGCCGGAACGGATTAAATTTGTTATCAGGGGCACCACTCTATATACACCTGTATGTGCATATAAGGTATCTGGAAAAGAATGTTCATTCATTATTGTTATTTGAAAAGGAAGTTGTCTTAATTATCTGAAAAGGAATGCATGAAATTAGTTCTACCAATTATTTATAATGACACGTTACCTTGACTTGACGTACACATACTAAACGTAAAGAGCAAACGGTGACCATATCACCAGAGATTTCTTTCTCCTTGATCCAGAGGAGCACTAGCCTCTCTCTCATCTTGGAGAGGCTATTGCTCGAGCGGTGGTTTACTTTTTTAACACTGCTTTCATGCACAAACTCGGGGCATGAATAGGCAGGGAATAATACATGACAAGATGCAACTTCTAACTCTCACAGCCATAAAGTGTTTCAGTGACATAAAGCTGCAACACACAGTAGTTTACTCTCTTAAAGCTGTATATGACACTCACCACTAGCATCCTTCTTAGGTCCAATGATGAAAAAACACAAAACGAAGCATTATTTTAGGTGAAAACAGGCACAAATATGAAGCACAATACAACGCTCACATCTACATTTCCAGTCGGTCAGCGCTCTCTTGTCGCTCTCGTGAACTATTTTACTCACAACCCGAGTTTTTACTCGTGAGCCGGTACAAAATTTTGCCCATTGTCTTCCTCGTAACCCGAAAAATTTGTATGCCAAAGCACTCATAACGCGGGGTTCCACTGTATACATTTTTAAAATGTTTTGAGTTTTTGTGGTACAGAGTTGTCTTCATGTCATCACTGAGGATTTTTACTAATTTATTATTTTATACTTTATTTAACTATTGAGGTTAATCCCATCTTTTAAAAGGGAGACCTGTCCAAGATAGCGGCAACACAGTTACAGTATTAAAAAAAGATACAGGTAAATTAATAAGCTATAAAAACATTCATATGATGAAAATAGACTCCAGTGATTTTACCACAACAATAAAGACAAAGATATGTGGTTTTGTAGATGCAGCTCAGATACGCTTAAACATCTTTTCATGAGCATCAGGAGCCGAAAACTTAAAAGCTTTTGTTTCCATTTCTGTTATTTTTGGAACAACCATTTGCAGAATGTCTATTGTTTTCATATTAAATGTGAACATAAATAAGACAGAAGTCGACCCAAAATGGATTTGGAAATGAACAAGGAGTATTGACTGAGATGAAGAGCAGATAACATGACCAGTCCACTTTAGTATAGAGAACACAGTTTGTAATGAATCTCAGAGACCCATGGTACACACAGTCCAGCAGGTGCATTCATATAAAGTATATCTATAGTCAATAACAGGTGAAACGTTTTAAAGCATTTTAAGACCAGAGGCTGCGAATTGGGCTGTTTTAACCAAGAAAATGCAAATTTTTATGCATTTATCAATCTTCATGTGTGTTATCACCAGTACTAATGTTATTCGTCACTGCTGAGTCATAAAAATCTGTTTACACCTCAAAAAACCTATTTACCTTGTGCAGCAGTGAAGTGCATGCCGGGTATTATTTTCGCCCCTTTGTGTGGGGTTCAGTCAAGGTCATCCAATCTATTTTGGAAAATTACCATTTTCCAAAATTTAGTATTTTCCATCATGTCTTGACAAACATCCAGTGATCTTGCACTCAAAATAACCAGAATATTATGTACGTGGTGGCGCACATTGTCTAGCGCAGCGGATCCGGCAGGAGAAAATTTGATTGCTTGATTGATAAAGATTGATTGATTGATTGATTGATGAGATTTCGGCCTTGAATTGTGAAGCGCCTAGAGATAATCGGCGATTATGATTGGCACTATACAAATAAAGATTGATTGATTGATGTCCACAACACATTTATGATGATATCCCAGCAACCAATGAGGCTACATAACTAATCTTAGCCACACATACCTGTAAAATTATTTTATGTCATCTGGTTGAAGTAAAAGAAGTGGGTCATTCAAAATTATTTTTGTCTCTCTCTGAGCACACATGAATCATCCCAGCCCTCATGGAAATTTTGCTTCTATCTGTTGTTCTTTCAGAGCTACTTTAAGGTTTTGGCTAAACCCGGACTTTGGCAGTACCACAGTGAGGTTCTGACCGACCAGACACCACAGCAGGTCTGTACCAACATCATCCGAGAGAAGCTTCTGGAATACCTTCCTCAGGAGGTTCCTTATTCCATGACACAGGTGAGGAATGGAGGTGTTTCATACTGATTTTTGCTAAAAAATAAAAGCCTCTTCATGTTCCTGAATCCTACTTTTTATTTCATAATAGTCTCAGGCAGATTTATGTCATATTTTGTTTTGTTATGGCAAAAATCCATTCTTATGTGTTAAGTGTTTTATTTTTCAGTCTCTTGAACTTTGGCAAGAAGGAGAAAGTGGAGAACTCAACATATCTGTGAAACTTCATGCTAAGAAGGAAACGCACATGGTAAGTACATCTGTTTATAACTGAAAAACGACACCAAAAATATGATCACAATATCTGTCTGATAACGTATACAACCCGGCCAAAAAAAAGTCATCACCTAAATTTAACTAAGCAAATATGTCAGAGCCTCCCATTGGGTAACTACTGCATGGGTGGTTATGTTTCAGCTGGAAGCATTGTTGGAAGAAACAATGTATCAGTTATAATTTAAATCTTTAGAGTTGGACGTCTCATATTTAAGTGAGACAACATCAATAACCTGCAGTACCCTATTGCCTACTGAGAGGCTTAAATAAATGAACTGGTATCAAAATGGAATGTTTTCAAGCTAAAATTGTTACATGTGTAACAATTGAAAATGTGTACTCTTTGAAACTTTGAGGACTTCAAGTTGGATGTATGAGCAGTTGAATGAACCTAATCTGAATAATGTTCAGCTCTTTACACTTTCTGTATGTGATACAAAAGTACTTGGTCATTTTCGTGCTTAGCATACTTTTGGTGGTCTGCCTGGTATACTGATTACAGGTTTTGGTGACACTGTTGGACTTTTTTTTTCGGTTTGCTACCAAACCACAGAGAAACTAGAATGCACTCAGGTGAGATGCTGACTCTTACAAGGGGCTAGCTACTCTATGATTCAGTTCTTGGACGAGCTCCCCAGTTATTATGGGGTAACTCGCTACTCTACAAAGGTCCCAAGGTAGCCCCCCCAACCAAAATCCCACACAGACCCTACGTGTTGTACAGAACATGGCTTGTGTTCTATACTAGCCCTGGGTGATGTGTTTATCCCTAAACTATCGGAGGAGTATAGGGTTGTGGTTGCAAACTCACTCCCACACGTCTGATTGATGGGTCTGGTGAATCACAGCACCCGCGGCATCCGGCGCTCTGCATACTTGTTCCGGGTGAACGGCCAGCCCGCTCTTGGGTGGTTGACTGTCGTTCAAAGTTTAAGGTGAGGGTTGGGGATAATATGCAAAAAGTGCTAGGTGACTGTGTGCTACTAAAATGTTCAATTCTCAGTCTGTAGTTTGATGTGGTTCGTTTTCTCTCAGCTCTGTTTTCCTCTGAGCTGTTCTGTCAAAACTCTTGGATTCCAATTGTGATGAATCTCTGACACTCTCTTACAAGTCTCTGGATTCTCTCTCAGCGTGTTACTTCTCCACGTGTTCTCTGATCTCTTCATTTCTGATTTCTTCTGCAGATGCGCCTGCATCTCTCTCTCTTTCTCTCTGTTTCTTATCACATCATATTCAAACCAGCTGTTTCCAATGTCCACTGATGACAGAGTTCACAAACCACGGCCACTTCCTCCAAAATGTCAATCATATCAGTGAATCCCTGAGCTGAGACCTAACTATGTGAAAGAAGGCTCAGAGACCTTTCAAACCAAAAATAGTTTGTGAAAATTCAACAAGTGGATGTGAAGATACAGCTTAAAGCAAGTTTGACTTTGGCCCTGTGACCTTGACCTTTGATATTTTGACTCCCAAATTAATGGAGGTCCACAGTGGGTCAAGGTCAATATTACTGTCAAGTTTGGTCACCCTAGCTCTATTCCTGATTGAGGTATAGGGTGAACATGGACACAAACGCACAGCCCGACTCTGATGGCCCAGGTAACAACACGCCTACAGACTGAGTACCGTAAGTCGTGAAATATATCAACAGAACAGCATTAGACTGGACTATGTTGGTGCAAAGTTGGTGTTTTGTTAACTTTTACAAGAAAGTGGTTTCAGTCACGTACAAGTCCAAGGTAGCTGGATAGTTAGCAGTTGTCAAAACCCACCAATGTGGTCATTGGTAGGACACAAGTGTATCACTGTATAGTACATGTTTAAGTAGTTTTTTCTATAGTGTTCCTCTGAGTTTTGACACTTGCACAAGTTATATGGTGTACAAGTAGGACTGTAATCAGTGAACAAGCATCACATGGTATATGTACAGTGCATATAAAAAGTCTACACACCCCTGTTCAAATGCCAGGCTTTTGTGATGTAAAAATTTACACCAACATAAATAATTTCCCAACTTTCTCCACCTTTAGTGTGACCTATAACCTGTACAACACAATTGAAAAGCAAACTGAAATCTTTCAGGGAGGTAAAGTAAAAATAAACAACTGAGATAATACTGTAAGGTTGGACAAGTGTGTGCACACCCTCTTATAACTGGGGATGTGGCTGTATTCAAATTTAACCAGTTACATTCAAAGAGCACAATACACTACATGGTACTGTATATGTACATATATGAAGAACACAGTGCCGACAGAACTTGCAGGTCAGTCCCTGAGCCAGCCAATTAATGGATTTAGAAAGTCATTAACATGTATCAACTCGTCAGCCTCTCTGCTTTTGGAATTGGATGGATTACCTATGAAATGAGCATTTCTTGACTTTTTGAAGGTGGTGATGGTGCATGAGACTGTAGACGTTGACCCTGCATGCTTAGGCATAAAGCTGTTTTTTATTGTCTAGACACATGCTTTTGGACCCAACTCAGAAGTAGTTACTAAGCCTGACCAAAAACCCAGCAGTGTACCAAGTAACCTGACCATGAAGATAAGTAGGGTCTGAAAGTTAAGTATCCCACTTGGAATCCTTGAATATGTTCATATGAGCAACCTTAGGATCAAGGGTGGCCAAAGTTTCCAGGAGTACTCCACTAGGGGGGAGGGTTACCATGGTGACCTGACCTAATTTACATATTTAATTAGGCCACAAGGTCACTAAGTACAAAAATTGTCTTTTGTGCTCTGTAGACCTATGTTTTAAATCTAGATCTCTAAAATTACATGTGTACCTACTGGGGGCCAAGGGGCACTCCTCCAGCCAATCAAATGACCAGACCTTGGCCTTGAAGGTTGGTCGTGTCTGAAAATAAAGCCCACAAGCGGGGGGATTAGCTTATTCACAGCCTTCTTGTTTTGTTTGCTTTTTTAAAAAAATCATTTTTCTTCATTATTTCCTTTATTTTTAGTCTATTTGTGTTCATTTTCTATTTTATTTTATTGTAGACACACTGCTGCTCTCATGCTATTGCAGCAGTATGTGTCGGAATCATCTCAGTGTAGTTTGAGTTTTTAGCGGGTGTTTGAACCCTGATGACATTGTTGTATGTTTTGTTTGTGCAGAGCATGGTGATTGGCACCGCAGGGCAGATGGTGGCACGAATGGCGCGAGAGGCGAGTGAAGACCTGAGCCGCATCTTCATGACTGAAGTCAGACTGAAGCTGTCTGTGAAGTTGAAGAAATGAAAAAGAGGGTTTCGAGAAGGGAGGAAGAGCTGGAAAACAACTGGAATTTATATTTACTTCAAGAACAGACTTAAGGGCAAACAATATGTTCAGTCCCAACTTTACACAAAAAGTAACAAAAAGATTTTGATGACATTTTCCCCAAAGTTCAGACTTTGGGCAAATGGTCCAAGGAAAGGACGGTAGTTGAAGATGATGGTCTGAATAGTGTGAATGTAGGATTTGTGTAAAGTTTACTATTGGGATGAATGACACATTATGCTTGTACAACAGTCATCACACACCACACAGACATCCAGTTTGACAGTACAGTGGTCCCTCGCTATATCACGGTTCACCTTCCGCGGCCTCGCTGTTTCGCGCATTTTTTTAGTGCAATTTTCATGTACTTTTTAGACAGCGTATGAACGCGCATTGTGTTCTGTGTCCTGATTGGCTAAAGGAGAACCCGCACATTGTGTTCTGCATCTTGATTGGCTAAGGCCATTGTCAGTCATCTCCTCCGTGGTGTGTCCCCTGTGCTGTGCAGTGCAGAGTGCGTTCAGCTTCGTCGGACTTCCACGGGTGTTCGCTGGTGGTGTGACTCTGAAACGCTGTGTTTTCTCTCCGACGGAGGCCTGCGGTGTCGACAAAGGCCTTCATTGGAGGAGCGCGCTGCGGCGGAGCAGAGCCGGCGTGAGTTTGGGGGGAGGGGGGTTGTGACGTGTCGGTCACTATCATCATATTTTTTTGCAGGAAAGCCTTTGTTTTTTTTTTTTTTTGTTTCTCAAACAAATGTTTGGGCCTGAAAACAGTTTTTCCATAGGAATCTACTTTGCGGATTTCGCCTATCGCGGGTTATTTTTAGAACATAACCCCCGCGATAAACGGGGGGCCACTGTGTTACACACACACTACATGACCAAGGCTCTCTGAAAATTTGCTTTGTAAATGAATGTTGTTTAACTGTCTGCTAATTGTGCTTTGAGGTTTTTTTCTATGTGCCAGAATTCCGCTTACTTTAGGAGCCTAGTTCTGGAACTGTGTGTTTGACTCTACTATGCCGGTCCCACCCCCACCCCAACACTTTCCTCTTTTATCCCCCCTCTTAAGGTTGGCGTGAACCCAGTTTGCTGCTGTTTGTGAATTTCCCTTTATTGGATCAATAAAGTATCTATCTAACAGCTGCCACATCCAGCCTGAGAATATAAATAAGTGTATATGATGTGGGGTGAAAACAGTGCGGTCTGGTGTTTAGGATATATGGCTTTTTTGTCATTCAAGATTCACTTTATTGTCCCACGATGTATGAGATTTGTCTTGGGGAAAAAAATGTATAATTATTTCAGGAAAACAAAAACAACCACGGTCAATATTATTAACCCCCAGAAGAACTAGCCTTTTTATTCAAGCATATCACAAACCACCGTCCTGACTAATAGTTTAAGTTTGTGAACTGAAATTAAAACGGAACATTTATCCAACATTAACTTCAGAAAGCATTTGAGGCATCACTAGTGGAAGCATATAGGGGGGCTAATAATTTTGACCTCAACTGTATCTAAGAAGAAAATGACAGAATATTTATTTATACTGTGTATACAGTAACTGAAAATGTGCATGTGTCACTGGTCCTAGAGAGTATGTGCCCTACCCAGGGGAGCGGGGTCCGCCAAGACGTCCGACACTGTGGCCAACCATAACCAATGAGGGACGATGTGTAGCCTGTTTGTCACAACATACAGCAAAGAATCAGAAAATATTAAATGGATCATACGGAAGAATCCAGACATCACTGAGAGCAGAGCATTGCTTTAAAGAGTCCACTAGACCATAACAAAACAATAAAGGAGTAATTGTTTTACAGAATAGAGTGTCTGGAGTTTTTAATGTTCTTTAATTTCTGTTTTTTCCTCCAGGACCTGTATCCATAAAGATTGCCAGTGCAAAGAGTCGCTCCCAGTGAATTCAGTTCAATTAAATTAATTTGTATTTGTATACTGCCAATCATAATCCAAGATTATCTCCAGGTGCTTCACAATTCAAGGCTGAAACCTCAAGAGGACAAGGAGAGAAAACCCAACAGAACCTCCAAGAGCAAGCCTCGGGCTGCGAGGGGGGAGGGAAGCTTCCTTTAACGGAACAGAAAAACCTCCAGCTCTTGGTGACTATCTATATAAATTATAAATAAGAAATAAGAGAATTCTTAGAATTTTTGATGTTTTTTTTTAAATTTCCACGTAAAGAATAGATCCTCGTAAAGATAAGTGATTTCTAAAGCATCTTAAACCTTCGAGCTCTTAACGTGACACTGTTGGGAGGAATGAGGAGGACGTGAGCAGAACAGACAACGGAAGAAGATGAGGATGAATGATTAGGAAAAGATCGACTCCAGCACTGAAAATAAATGATTCTGTTCAGTAAAATTTGAAAAGCTGAAAGAAACAAAAATGTAGTAACTTTAATACTTTTGAACAAACACTGAAACAATGAATGTCATCAATTTTTTGTTTTCATCAAGTGTTAATGGCTTGTGATGAACAAGAATAAAATGTCCTGCAGACCTGCACCAAGACAGTTCAGTTTCTCTTCATATGCTCACTTTCCACATAATGTTATTGCACCAAAAAGTAATATTCTTACATTTATTTGACCTTCTTTATTTGATTCTTTGATCATGAAAAGCTTCCATTAGCATTTGGAACCACACACATTACTTCAATAGTTATTCATTAAAAATAATATTTCCATAATGATGATTTTCTTCTGGATTGAGCTTTGTAAATACTGAAGATATGCCAAATTCGTGGACACATTCCTGAATCAGCAGACTTTCTACTACAATTTGGTGTCAAGTTTCATGTCTACAGCTTTATTTACTACCTTACAGGAGTCAATCTTCTTTAACCCCTGTAAGTATAAACATTCTGGATCACTATATCCAGAATATTTCCGATATCGAAATCGAATTTTGTGCTTTCATAGAATCTATTATGAATCAATTATGGTGTTATACTATGTTTTTTGTTTTTTGGTTACATTTTTTGGGTGTTATTTGTGGCAATATAAGGACAAATATTGAATTTGACCCAATGTCACAATGATGAATCTTTTAAAAAATCCTCCGGGTCCAGATGATCCACATCACGACCACAATCTAATCGATTGGTCTTGTGCCATTTCTGACCTGTCCTGAAAATTTCATCCAAATCTGTCGTGAACAGACAGACAGATGCTAAAACCGATTAAATAAGATTTCCAAATTGCTTTCATTCTGACAAATAGGTCCGTCTTTAAACATTTAAACATCTCTACATTGAAAGTGTGGTTTATTATGAATTCTTCAACCGAAGCATCATATAGTGCCATATTTTGTCCTGAATGGCTTTGATTATTCCTGCTGATTCTATTAATTCTTTACACATTTCATCTTGACAGCCTTTTTTGGACACGTGTCATCGACCAATCACAGTTTTCCACTGAAATAAAAGTCTGTGTTCACAGTTGCTCTAAGAAATCTTCAAAGTCAATCTTTTTTTTTTCCAAATATCTTTATAAACTTTATTTTTTTTATATAACCAAACTGAACAAACATACTCACACACTCACACATTCTACCTGCAGATACTTTTGACAAAATGCACTTACAGAAAGAAATAAGAGTAAAATATAACAAAAATTAAATTACAATGCCTTCACCTTTTACAATATTTCTTTTATGTGAACTCTTTCGTTCCAGTTTCTATGAGGCTTATGTCAGGCTGCCAGAGATGAACAAAGTATTTTTGTTTGCCTTTAGCGATATAAGTCTTTCCAAACCAATACGCTCAAAAAGCTCCTTTATCCACAATCTTAAAAAAGGAGCATCCATACTCTTCCAGCTTAAGGCAATTGCTCTCCTCACTTGAAGAAATCCAAAATCCTTGTTTGTGTGTTTGTATAAGGTCCTCAGGCTACATTCCAAGCACACAGAGTTTAACATTTAAGGGAGTAGTGTTGAAAGTTAATCTTCAGCTAAAACTAACAGATAGGTGTTTTTAGCTGATGTTAGGAGACAAGACATGAGAAGACGACTGTTTAACGACACAAACTTGGTTTCTTCAACTTTCCCTCAAGACCAAAAATCAGCCTTTAAAGTTGAATAAAACAATGATTTGACATTTGTTGGGTCAGTTACGGAAACATGCTTTTGACTGTATCACAGTGCTCTCGTTGACAGCGCGTCCGTGGCCGAGCTGTGAAAAGGCTGACGGTTTATCTTTGGCTTTCAGAGCTTTTTCCTCAGTGAACACAGACTGTAGATTTACTCAAGTGGGACGAGCTCAGTCATGTTCACTCGGACGTTGCTGATTCAGCCCCGTTTCCACCACTCTAATGTCACTTTGCTCTTCTCTGCTTTTTATGTTTTGCTACTTTTCCTTTCTTTTCCCCACTTTTTTCATCCTTTTTTTGGTTCTTTTAGAACTCAGTGAAGCCCTGGGGGCCAGTCTCCTAATGGACGGCAAAATGGGACAGTAATTCTGTGTTTCCCAGATTCATGTGGGTCATGGCTCCTTTACTACTGAGTCACTGTTTTCGTCAGTTTCTTGATTTTTTGTTTGTTTGTTTGTTTTCTTGATTATTTTGTTTGTTTGTTTGTTTCTTGATTATTTCATTTGTTTATATTTGTTTTTGTGATTATTTTTCTTTATTTATGTCCATTTTTATAATTATTTTTCATCATTTGTGTTTATTGTCTTGATTGTTTTGTTCCTTTTCGTTCGTTGTCATCATTATTTTTGTCATTTGTGTTCACTTTCTAGATTATTCAAAATGTAAAAATACATATCCCAAACACACCCAAGATATATGTGAAGACTCTCAGTCCTGACTTCAGAAAACTCCAGCACAATCATTCACAAAGTCGTCTTTTAAATTTCCATGATGCATCTACATGCAATGATAATCTACAATCTATGTCCACTTGCTGCATTTTGTCGCTGCTTTGGAATATGTTAAAAAAAAAATTTCGCTACTGGTCGTACAATTTTGCCTCAGTCCTCTGAACTCTTTGCATGCACAATATCTGAACCAACGCTCACAAAGCTTGAATGTAGTTTTTGGAAATTCCTTTGCTTTCTGCTTCAATTGCCTTTCAAAATTTTGTGGCTGTGGCCTAATACACTGCCTGGCCAAAAAAAAGGTCACCACCTGGATTTAACTAAGCAAATAGGTACGAGCCTCCCATTGGATA
>JAQQAE010017982.1:0-11313 GCA_029823295.1 Pseudamia nigra
TTTTCCAGTTAGCCTCACTGATTAGTGGTTTTCTTGAGGCTACACAGCTGTTCAGTCCCGATCCCTTGAGTTCCCTTGGCATTGTGCATGTGGAAATGCTCTTACTGTATTTGTTTAGTTAAATCCAGGTGGTGACTTTTTTGGCCAGGCAGTGCATTTAGGTTCAATGTAACTACATTTGGTTTTGACAAGAGCTCAGTAGTATGATGGCATTCTCCCCTCAGATTCACCTGGAATGGTTTTCACTTCACAGGTGTGTCTTGTGCAGAGGAAGGGTGGGTACAGAGTCTATAGCTCTATTACTGCCACTACAACTACTGTACAAATACATTATACTGTATGCCTGGAAACACTAAGTTAAGAGAAAAGACACTTCATCATTACTTCAAGGAATGAAGATCTGTCAGTCTGAAAAAAATCTTAAGAACTTTGAATGTGTCCCCAAGTGCAGCTGCCAAAACCATCAAATACTAAACTCACCCTCATGAGGACTGTCACCAGTTTCTGAGGCTGGTACTACTAATGAACTTGCATCAGAGGTAGCTCTTGGTCTTCCTTTCCTGAGACAGGCCTCATGAGAGCCAGTTTCTTCATAGTGTTTGATAGTTTTGGTGTCTGCACTTGGGGACACGTTCAAAGTTCAGACTGACTGACCTTCATTGGCCTGTCTTTTCTTTTTATTGAACCAAGTGTTTCTTGTCATAATATGGATTTGTACAATAGTTGTAGTAGCATGATTTGGGCTATTGACTCTGTCCACATTCTTCCCATGCGCAAATTAACTCACCTGTGATTTGAAAACCACTCCAGGTGGCTATCTCATGAATCTGGGGAGAAAATGAATGAGTGCAAAGCTGTGATTAAAACAAAGTAAGACTACTCTTGGACAATCTAAAACATAAAACATGTTCTAGGTTGTTTAACACGTTTTTGTTTATGACATGCAGGTTCTTTTACAATTTGGATATATTCAGTATCAATGTACAGTGTTAAAATAAAGGAAAAAAATGGAGGTGTGTCCAGACTTTTGACTGATAGAGAGCATTTGAGTCAGCCTGGCCTGTGGTGATGTGTGATTCATCTGCTCACAACCAGATTTGTTGCATGTTAACAAGATATTTTTGTCCTTATCTTGCTTAGAGCTTATTTTGTACCTTCAGGGGAGGTTAGAAAAAGCAGTTCTAAACTGCAACAAACATAACAATCGGCACATACCAAAGTGAAGATGAAAACATGACACCCATTTTTTTCCATGCTGTTAAGGATACCATGTCTTGATTTACAGACTGTCACATGTCCAAATCTGTGTTTTCAATACATTTTACATGATCAAATGAAGAACAGTCATCAGTTATTTTTTTCATTAAAGATATTTAATTATTATATTAAATATTTAACTATCAAAATATGAATTCAATTCAATCCAACTGTATTTGCATAGCACCAATCATATTCCAAGTTCAGCTTTAGGTGCTATGCACAATGCAGTTGTACTGTTACCAAAAATGTTTCTCTGTAATTCATGGACTGAAGAAAAATGCTGCTTTACTACATTGGGATCCAAAGTTGACTTGTAAAACAACAGTGGAAAAACACTCCATTTGAGCCTCAAATGGTGCACACACTTTTATGCTTGCACACACAAGCATGCAGTTAATCAAAGCTGTTGTACCTACTTGGCCTTGTTCCCTGTTACCATAGTTTTCATTCAATTAGCAGGAAACCAAGAGATTCTCCACGAACAGTAACAAAAGCAACTTTTATTAAACCAGACGGTCATGTTCCAGGTTTATACACCTCTACACAGCTTTGTTTTTCAAAGCTCAGGCAGCCAGACTGCCTTTCTTGTTAGGCTGGTAACAAAGTTGTCAAGGTCTCAGGTCACACTGCAGACAACATGTTTGACTTTTTCCAAGTAAAACAAAATTCAAGCCTACATTCAGTCTTAAAAGAGTTTCTGAATTTTGTGTTTCTCCTTTGTCTTCTGAGTTGTGAACATTTTATAGTAAGTAATTTATTCATTCATTATTGTGAAATGAAAACCAGAGGTGTCAGTGACAAGTTGTGGCTTAGTACATCTCTGAGTGAACGCCTGTTAAGTGGAACTTTATCCAAACAGATGCTTGTCAAAGTTTAAGCCTCATTATTACATTCATTTAGTATCCATGTTTTCCACATTCTCAACAAGACGCACAAATGAGGGACAAATAATGGAGACAAGCACACCACATGTTAAAGGTGCACCGTATAGGATTTATTGGTATCTAGTGTTAAAGTTGCTGATGTAAAAAACTTAATATCCTTAACCTCTCCCTGTTCATCTACGTGGATTTGAAGACCTTCACCAGTGTCAGTGTTTAGATTATTCACTATTCAATAAACTATTGTAGGAACATAGAGGATTCCATGGAAGACCAGGGTCTCCGTTCATGCAGTCCCGTATTTACACAATAAACCCCTACATAGAGCTCTCTAAATCATACGCACTGCACCTTTAATTTGGACATAGGCCATATGGACATACGTACATTCAGTTTTAAGTACAAACCAGTAATACAAGTTGTCATAGAGGTTGCACAATCTAGCTACTAATATTTTATGCAAAAAAACATCAACAAATCATATGTCAAACGGAGAAAAACATAGTTGCTGTTGTTTCTTTCCAAATATATGTAAACCCAAAGAATTAAAACCTGTGATGATGTAGGAGCTACTGTAAAGGTCAGTGAACACAGTGCTGACTGAGAGTCTCCACTCAAATAAAACCAGTGGGCTATTCAATGATGTAAGACTGCTCTAGTGTGTGGTCTGTTGCTCAGCAACAACCAGCTCTCCATCAGATCCTGTCAATCATCCTTAGCCCTCATGTGGTCATGGAAAATGGACACTTATCTGGGCAGAAGACCTCTAATGGAGCATTAAACCATACCCTGTATTCCCCTGCTGGGCACCAAGCAGACCATTTCCCCAGATCCTGTTGCATTACATCACTGCATCAGTCTTTGTCCTGCTTCTGCTGCCAGTTAACATAAATGCAAAACATATAAAATCAGCATAACAAGACCACTATTTTAAAATAAGAACCAGCAGATGGATCTACTGTATGGATGTTCCTGTAGCTAACCTATATCAGTGTTCTCCTCATGGCATAGATAATATGATGGGCACAACTGGCTGCAGCTGCTGAGCTCTTGCATAACTTCACCAACTCATCAAGCACTATTGTACTGCAGCATCAGCATTTGCACTACTCATTCAAAATGATGACCGCATATGTCGACTTTATAAGCAATCCTGAAATCCCAACAGGTAACTGGATCCAGGCCATCATGTGCTTGATGAGTGTAAGAAGAAAGCTCCTCAGTTGTGCCACAGTGGCAGATGTCCAGTCACAGCAGCTGTTAAAGTGGACGGAAAGTGGATACCATTGTGGCTGAACAGAGTATAAATGTCCTGCACACTCATGTGCAGAGCTGAAGGGTCACAAAGGTGTCGTACATCATCAGATGTTTTCAGCAGTCGCAAAAGGAAGGCTGCTCTGGTGAACAGGCCACACAAGGTGCTATGAAAACAGGGGTGCATCAGGAGAGACAGCCAACTGAATGGCTCACCTAAAGAGAAAAAAATCACTTTGTAACACCAACTGAGAAAACACTGAATTTTGAATACAGGTTCAATTTATCTATTTCTAAAAAGATAAGACTACCTGGCAGGAGCTCTTTACTGATTGCTAGGCCATCTAGCACCTGTGATGTATTCTCCTCTGCCCAGGCACTCAGGTGCTTTGCCAAAGTGGATGATTCAGAGTATTTGTCAGCCATTTGCAGCAAATAAGGCAGCACCTGTGCAGACATCACTGAGGGCTCTGCAAACACATTGGCCTCATCCTGTTCGTACAAACTGGCACACCTGAACAAGAGAATAATGTCAGTGAAACAATACATAATTAGGGTTTCTCTGTTTACATAAATTTATTTAATTTAGTAAGGTCACACACCCTGTCTCTGAGGCCTCTCTCTGCACAGATCTGAGATCAGGTTGGGGCAGACGACACAACAACACCTCTAGTGTGCCAGGTGTATCCCAGCACTCTGACAGCAGTCGGTCCAGGAGGAGAGCGAGAGCCCTGTTGACTTGCACATGGTAGACACTTCCTTGGCCTCCGCTACTTGTGTGATGCAACATGGAGGCAAAACAGGCTGCTTTCATCCTCACCTGCAGGCTTTGGTCCTGCAGCAAGTACAGGCCTATGTTGATCAACCTGACACAAGAAACATTAAACATTAACACTTTCTGTTGCATATAATCCACTGAGTATCATCTGTCTGAAAACTGTACCTGATCACAATGGCTGGCTGAGTGTTATGCTCTCTCCAGCGGTGGTTCATTAAAGGAACTCCAGACTTACACAGAGAGTCAGCACAAGCCAGCCTGAACACTTCAGGGGCATTTGAGGACCGGTGGCTTTCTAAAACACTGCACCAGCGCTCAATTATACAAGCCTGAAAACTAATTTGCACAAAACAAACAAAAAGTCAGAGTTTCAACCAGAAAACACGCAGTCGTTAGACATACTGTTAAAAAGGGTTCTGACCAGTAGGGAAGCAGGATGCTGACAGCACACAGAGCCTTGGACAGAAACTCTGGTCCACCTCTCTGGCCCTCTAAATCCCCGAGTAACAAATCCAGGTATTCAAACACAACTGGTTCCTCCAGTGCAGCAGAGTGAGGAAGATGCTGGGGTGAAGGAAAATCATCTGCAGTCATCACTTCTACCAGGGCAGCCAGATAGGTCCTACGGTATTCCACACAGTGGCTCAATAACGCCTCCTTCAGGTTTGACTGGACACAGAAAATGTTGGTCCATTAATTCTCTTGGGAGATGGACCGTGAACTGACAGAAGCAGCAAATATGAAAGCGTCTTGCTTTTTTTTTTTTTAAATGCTGCTAATATAAATACATCTAAAGAATGTAGTTTTGCAAATATAAACATTTTCAATATGACATTTACATTGGATTTCAGTGTTTAATGATGCCACTAGTGAGGTTCACTAGATAAAGATTAAAGCAGATATTAATAATTATTAGTTAAGTTAGTTTCTGTTTGCTACTTTAAATTATAATCATTTACAACTTGTTGGAGTCAATGCAAGACTTTTGCTTTAAATAGTTAGATAAACAAAAACATATCAGCATTAAAAAAAATCGATTAAACAAACATACATAGAGAAGAGAAGCCATAAATTGTTTGTTTACCAAAATGAAACTCTATCTAGCTTTGATTTATCCAACCACTAAAGTCATGCTGAGCATGTTAAACTGTTATTAATTATAGAATATAATAGCCAACAGACACAGTCTTCCTTTTGTCACAGGAAAATGACAGCTTATGGAATCACATATAAACCTGTCTTTGCTTCCTCAATTACCTTGTATTATGCTCTAAGACGGTTGTTATTGTGAAAGTTGTTCAACAGGTTTTTGATAAGGTTGTTTTCTTCATTTCTGAAATGAAAGGTGCAGATCACGTCTCACCTGCAACGCCCTCTGGATAACTTCTTTCAAGCTGATGTGCTGGGAGCTCCACCCATCCACCACCCACGTAACCAGTGTGAACTTCACATCAGGGCTTGCTGCAGAGAAACTGTCCCAGGTTTGTTGAGCCCATTTCAGGTCTGCACAGAGAAACTGGATAGCTCTTTGGTGAAAGGATAACAAACCAACCTGTAGAGGTGACAAACATAAAGAATCAAATATAAAGTCTTGATTTTCAGCTGTGGGTGGTGTTGTGTGCTGCAAACCTGAAGCCCTTGTTGAGGTGTCTGGAGTTCATTAGTTAGTGTGTTGTTGAGATTTGACAGGAACGTATCACTGCAGAATCTTCTTAGAGTCTCTACCACTCCAACATAAGCCGCTCTCACCAGGGGACAGCGCTGAGCTTCAGTCACCAACCATAGAGAGGCATCCATCTTGGCCAGCACCTCACAAAGGTCAACTGGAGGAGCACTACAGAGAGAAACACCTGGATTTCAAAGCCAGAAAGCGTGTCATGAATAATAAAACATGTCTTTTAAGTCTCACCTATCAGTGCAAAAAGCTCTGTCTAGAAGAGCTTTGATCTGCAGCAGCTGTCCATGGAGCCGGTTGTGACAGCAGTGTTCCTGTGGGCTTGGGACTTGAGCCATCAGTTTGATGAGGATGTCTATGTACTCTGAGGGAGGAGTCATGGCAACCAAAGCCTTAGAAGCCATTACTCTCACACTGTAAATGGGACTGGCAGAGATCTGGAGCAAAGGTGGCAGAAAGTCCAATAAAGTTCTGAAAAAGAAAAGCCAAGCAAACCAATTTCCTAAAATGCTGCACAAATTTATGAATACAATAGATATAAGAACCTACACACTTTCAGGCAGAAATGAAAGCCACATCTGAACTTTCTCATGTGGAATAAACTGTACTCACTCTGTTGGATCTTGTACACCAGGCTGCAGTTGGGCTAACAGAGTAAGAATTGGAAAGAGTGAGGGCTGGAGGTGAAGCCGGGCCTCACTAGCCGGTCCCTGCAGAACCAGTGCTGCTCCTCTGAGCTCTTCCAGGAGGAAGGGGTGGAGCATAGGATAGTGGAAGAAGAAGGCAGCAGGGGTCATGCCATGGTGTGCACAGCCACCCTCCTCACTACTGGGCCACTGGCCGAGCATTCGAGAACACAAAGAACCTGAAAACATATATTTATTATCATTATGGGTCTTCCATCTTATGACTTTAGGAATAAACAAAAGGTTGTTTGATTGTCTAAAATTGCAAGGAATCCACTGAAAAAGGCAGCCACCTAACAGCAGTTACATGTCTTTTCTTGTTACAAGAAAAGACACCACCTATCTCAAAAGTTAACAGAATATAGGAATTAAAGTGGTTGACAACCATGGAAAGTTTCAAGCAAATTGGTTCAGACACTTTGAAGCAGTAGTGCTGCATATCTTAAAAGCTGACAGGATGGAAATCTGATGATATATTTCATGTTCAAAGCAATGGCGCCCCCATCAAAAATGAATAGTGTCCCCTATCCCAAAAGTTGATAGAATGGAGATCTTTAAATGGTCAATAAAGAAGTTTCAAGTAAATTTGTTCAGATGTTTGCAAGCTATGGCACTGACACATTGACATGCCAGAGATGCAGACATGGGCAGCATCAACACAGGACCATGAAACTAATGTTGTCTTTTTTCTGCAGATAATAAGTATTTAGGTCGTACTATAGAGTTGCAGAGCAGCATTTCTCATGGCCCAGCAAGGAGAACTGAGCAGAGTGAGTGACAATATGGCAACAGAAGGAGCAAACTGAAGAACAGCAACAGCCAGTCCAGTTCCACGCACCAGGGCCTGCAGCGTGTGGACAGCACACACCTGAGAAGGAAAGCATGGTGTTATTAAGAAACTGCATGAGTCAAAAGACCATGATTATCTGACCACATCTGTTCATTTCAGTTTGTGTGTCAGTGAACCTGTGGGAGGTCCAGTGTCTGATCCCAGCTCTCAGGCAGAGGGGTTCGAGCTGTCTCCAGTAAGGTTTGCATACTTTGGGCTAAGAGAGGCTGTGCCTTACTGGCCTGCTCTGCAGAGAGAATACACAGGATGAGCATTGGCAGCCCTGCAGCCCGCCGGGTCACAGAAGTGGATCGAAGGGACTGTACGACCAGCAAACCCTGAGGAAAGTAGAAATACAATATATCTGCAATAAGCATCTCCATTGAAAGTATTAATGTAAAACAGAAAACAAGCATTACAGTGTAAAACAGCTTACTTGTTTTAGCATGTCAGCTGGTATATCCCTTATCTCTGCATCGTTACTGCTCAGCAGAGAGGCACAAAACTTGGTGAAGCCAATGCAGCATCCCTCCACTGCCCCCTGGTGACCAGAAATGTGATTCTCAGGAAGGCAAATGAGTCTGTAATTAACAGTGCCTACATACGAACCTACACTTACCCAATGGCGGCATTTGAGGAGAATATTCTTAAAAATTTTCGATGCTCTTATCAGGTCTGCTTTTGTTAGAAAGCAAGTGCTGGCTTTGGATTTGGTGAGAATTTGCTCTACCAGAGAACCTAAAAATATTCCTATTTCCTAAAGAGAAAAGAAAACACATGCATCAAAACGTTCCACCGCCAACACATGTATCACACTTAAGTAATGTATGAATTTCTGTTTTACTTTGAGGGAGACCCAGCAGCAGGTCAGAACCAGGCTATGTTCTTCAGACAGAAGCACACACTCCTCTGTATCACCTTGGTTTCCCCCAGATGCTTGGGCGATCAAAGAGGTGATGGCATTTCCCATGTCACAGAAAGACGGGGGTGCATCTAAAACAGTAGAGTCATTCAAAAGCAACTGTAGATGGAGGCTCTGACATTAAATACAGTGTTCCTCGTCCACTAGAACTGGAAAATATGACCATATAGCATATATTAATATTTTACATTGTGTAGGCCCTCTTTAATTTATTTGTCATATCTTATATACACTGCCTGTTCCAAAAAACACCTGGGTCAACCAATCATAGTTAAAAGCCTTCCACTGGGTAAGTACTATAGTGATCAATATGCTTCAGCTGCAACAAGTTATTTATCCTTTACTAATGCAGAGAGGAGGTTCTCATTTCTTCTTTCCAATCAATATATTTTTTCTTCCCTGATGACTTGAGCATGTTTTTAGATGACAGTGTCAAAATTCACGGGGCTCATTTTGCTTAGGAGAATTTTCACACATGCATTGGCCTCCACAGAGTCTGGATCCCTGGAGAACACGTTACCCAATGCTCCAACTTTTCATCAGTCCAAGATCTGGGACAAAAATCCATGCAACTCTGGATGGAAATTAGCGTAAACTTCAAAATAGTCCATGTTTTCATTCCAAAATTAGCAAAAAATGAACAAAATAATTAAGAAGACAAGTAAAAATTCAAGAACAGAGCTGAAGAAGACTCAGGGAAGGATGTGGTAGTCCACGAACATGGAGCTGTGTCTATAAAGGCTGGCGAACATTGTGCGTTTCAACATCCACGTGCAATCATGACTTTGTACACTGTACGAATGAGATCAGAGACCCCAAGCCTTCCTTTTCAGTCAACACTTGGCAGAAATACTGTTTTTTCCACCTCTGTGGGATTCACTTTCTTTTATTCTTGTTTCTTTTCTCTCTTCCCTTCAGAAGTGACACCTGGTGCACCTACTCTCTCTGTCACACACAGGCAGATGCAGCGCGGGCACACACACAGGGCTCTAATATTACTACATTTATATGCTTATGCCTGTCAGTCTGATCTTTTAGTCAAATCAAACATATTGGCTACAGTATGTGATATGTCTGTGATGTTTATTGCTTTCTTCTTGTTTTCATTCGCTGTTTCCTGTTGCTGCACAGGCACAGAGGAGAAAAGCTGAGAAAACACACAAGTGATTGGATGGCGATCAAATTAATTTTAGGCTCCAACCATATGAGCCGGTCATAAAACAGTGGGAGGATGTGATGCATAATCTCTGGCTGCAATCACATGCGAATGCTGGGAGCGCGCACGGCTGCCAGTTGGGTCTGAATCTGGTCTGAAATTGCACAGTATGTACAGGCCTTTAGATTCATCTTAATTTATTATTTAATTCATCTTGTCAACACTGTTTATTACATTGATCATTTTGCTCCTTTGGTTGTTCTTTCAGTGTTTTATTTTGTTGAGTTTTTGCAACTGTAATTATTATAGTGCGCCTTCTCAAAAATGTGGAGCAGCTCAAATATGATAAGGATTGCTATGGATTTGGAAAGAGCTGTCCATGTTCCTGTAGGTGCAGCAGCCAACATAGTTATTTATCATTGTCTGGATATAAAGTCACCATTATCAAAACAACACTGGGACAGATTTCTCCATTACCTTGCTCTGTGGCACAAACATCCTGGTCTCCATACAGCACTCCCAGAAGAAGGAGAGAGATGTTCTCCATCAGGTCCAGTATGTCAGAGGTCAGACTGGGGTCAAGGTTATCATAGGTGCTGCTGGGTGACTCAAGCAAACACCTCTGAAGAGCACTTAAAATACCTGAAATGTCAATATTAAAGACTTACATTTGTTTTAAGGGTTCCACATAACTGACTGAAGATATCCTTATCTCACCATGTATAGGTTTGGTTCTGGCGGCGAGCATCATGTGAGTTTTGGCTGTAAGGTACTGCACCTTTAGTTCATTCACCAGAAATCGTATAAAGCTGAAGGCGCCGTGTTTGTCTCCACTACTGACAGGGATGTTTCTGCTCAGCCTGCTGTCCTTAAGCGGGACTTGTGATCTACAAATAGACCAACTGATAACCACTGATGGGTCACATCTGATGCATTGAAGTGAGGTTATGTAGGCGGCAGGACTTACTTCTGAATGAGCACCTTCATCATCAGAGCTCCCATTTGAGCCTCCTGAACCCGGGGACTGCGCAGGAGCTGCTTGGTTCGCGTGAACAGCGCCATAGCCACATCATCTGAGACACTCAGCGGAAAAAATCTCAACAACAAACCTGCTGAAAGCTCCCGAATCTGTGATGAAAACAGTATTTACAGTACATCAACCTTCTGATCCATAATAAAAAAATATAGTAAATAAAGGCAAAACAAATAAATAAAGGCAGTGCTACCTCATTTGTGGAATCTTCTAAACAACTGATGAGGGCAAGCTGTTTTGTCCGGCAAAAGAAATCCCACAGCCCATTTTGTCTGGCATAATCAATAAGAGAGCCCATATTCACTGCAAAAAAAAAGATGAATAAAGCAACATTACAACCCAAACACTTGAGCATATTGAGTATTTCATAGTTCAGAATGTAGTGATTCTTATCTTGACCAGGTAAAAAAAAAAGTTCAGCACATAATTATTAAACTGACCTGGAGGCTGTCCTTTCTTTTTGTCTGGGCTCCAGGTGTCTGTGCAGGTTTCCAGCACTGCGGACAGCAATAGCAACGCAGTCTTCTTCCTTTGATAATTGTGCCCTGGTGCCAGATAACAGTATGGGAGCTGAGCCAACCACTCCACAAAACCTAGAAAAAATAAGAAAAGTATTACTGATGGAAATGATAAAGGATTAGATTATGGACACATTAAAAATAATTCATAGAACTTTATTTGTTGTCCTCATTTGGAGACTTCATGTACAGTGGATATCAAAAGTCGACACACTCCTGTTCAAATGTCAGGTTTTTGTGATATAAAAAATTGACACCAAGATAAAAAATTTCACAACTTTTTCCACCTTTAATGTGACCTATAACCTGTACAACACAATT
>JAQQAE010017983.1:0-11312 GCA_029823295.1 Pseudamia nigra
TAGATCTTTGAGTCCATCTCATGAAATATGGGATCAAAAACAAAAGTGTTGCGTTTATATTTTTGTTGAGTGTACATTGGATATTTTTAATAAAACGTCACATTTGCAGGCTTCATGTACAACATTATTTCATTGAGAACCTTTTTTACATCGAAGCAAAATTAGTATTATGGAATAGACTGGAATTGCTTAGACAAAATATGATAAACTAAATCAAATTGAAACAAAAGTAGACTCAAACTGGGATCTCGTGAATCAAAATTGAACTGAAATTGAATCAGTAAATCAGGTTGAACACTCAGCTCTATTTGTCATAAATCATATCATTGCAGTACTCAGGGGTACCTCTCTTGCCCTACACCCCTACTAACTACATATTTCTATATGTTGTCTTTTGATCTTTTTAAAAAGCAAATTTGTCAGTTTTTCACTGGCAAAAACTCAAGTTCCACTTTTTATGTGACACATTTAACATTATTCAGCTGTGAGTTAAATAGGTACAATTAAGCAAAAATGTCCAGTGTAATGAAAAACTAACAAACTTTACATTTACATCTCATAGGAATAAACTGACTAGATGAAGAAATGACACAAATAAGGAAAAATTTCTTCATAAATGCTCTTTCAAACATCACATTTCCCTCTGAATTATTTAAGATGAAAACCGGTGTCAGAGTCAATGGCAGCCGTGAAAATGCTCAGACTTCTAAAATCAGTCAATGCGTACACGAAGTTACTATGACTCACTGAATGATTTATGAATTTCTGTAATAATAAACAGAAGCTCAGGTATGTTATGAGTCTGGGTGAAGGCAAACATGAACACAGCTCTTAAAGTGACATAATGCTTTTCGAGCAGGTCAAGTATTGAAATTTACCATTACAAATATAAGTTAAATCTTCTTCTTCTTCTCCTTTCGGCTGCTCCCCTCAGGACAAATTAGCAGATTTATGCATTTTAGACCTCAATGTCATGTCACTGAGTGTCATTTATTTTCAGATTTTCACATCACCAGTAATCACCAGGGCCCCACTGCCATCTGACACTAAGATTAAACCTGTAGCTGTAATAAATCAAATAAAGCAAATAAATCAAAAGAAAAAGATGAGTTTTTACAGACTCAAATAACGCAAAGAAAACAAGATCATATTCATTTTAAACAACACCATAATATTGGTTTCACTTAGGAAGAGTTTAGAAATCAATATTTGGTGGGTACTTTATTTCTCTGGAAACGTGTAAACAAAACATTCAGAAGTAGCTCGGTTTCCCATGCATTGCCATTGTGTCTGGAGCAGCAAATCTGCAGAGTAAAGGCAATTGCAACTACCTCATTGTGAGGTGGTGGGGTGAGGCAAACATCAAAGATGCTTTGCTACAAGCAGCAGCTACAGGAAGTATGCTAACTTTGCAGAGAGAGAAAAAAAGGTGGGCTCTCTAGAGCATCCACACTGTTGGAAACCCTTCTGCACCATCAGCAGGGATGTCTGGGTCACAGGTGTTTCGCCCCTCAACCTGTACACCTCACCTGAGTGGGGCAGCAAAGACCTGTTAGGTTTCACCCGCAGAAGGGTTCCAAAGGTGGACTGTGAAAAAAAACTGAGGATGTGTTCAAACCACCCTATAAAAAATTGCATTTATTTATTATGTTCTTTAACAAATTTCCTAAGACATTTGTTTTAAAGAGAGCGCATGTGAACAGTGTCATTAACCTGGAGCTGACCCCTGTGTCCACAGATATCAGGTGCTTCAATTAAATACTTTCTAAGCAAATTTAAGACTGAGTTTGGACAATTATATGTGTCCAAACTCATATAATTATCAAAAATAAAAAATAAAGAAAATCAAAAAACAAAAAATAATGTATAAATTCATCTTTAAAAATGACCATAAATGACCATAATAATGCTCAAATTTACAAGAAAAATTTTTAAAAGGATCAAGGATCAATGAACAAAAACAAAAAATCAAAATGAACAAAACTGAAATAATAAAATGATAGCAATTAAGACAATATTTTTAAAAAATATTGAATAAAACAAAATGAAAAAAAATCCATCAACTGAGCAAAAGAAAAAAAGAAAAAAAATTTACATTTACATACATACAAGCTTAAACATTGAATCAAATCTCAAATCTTCAGATCTCATCTGTGTCAGGCTTGTGCAGATCATCCCAGACCATCTCTTGAGCAGTCACCTCCAAAATACAAAACGTGAATAAGCTCTAATAAACATATTTATATCAGACCAGCAGTTTTATGGGTTAAGTTCAACAATCACAAGCCATTACACAATGAAGCAGTGAGCTTGAGAGAGATACCTTCTATGTTGACAGAGCAGAAAACTTGCCTTTCTACACACACACTTGATTTATTATAGCAATGTCTCAGCTGCTGCAATAATAGAAGCAAATGATCTGCTAAATATAAAATATATGAATTTGTGAGGTATGATTGCATTTGTGCAATTATGGGCTTGAAATATTAAATGAAACTATATTAAGCTATATAGATTTAATATCAACACAAGAACCAAGAGCTGGTTCTTGCAACAATTGTTATACTAAATTATTTATGTTCTATGCAACAATGTCTGGAAATACATATTGCATAGATGCTCATGTCTGTGTACAATGAGATCAATGCTTGAGGACATACATGACAGATACACGAGACTAAGACCAAACGCTCTATGACAGCATGTTGGCATAGCATCTACTGAGTCTACCGAGGTTTGACAGCAGAGCCAAGACCTCATCTGTTAATGAGGCCTTAAGGATGTTGTGTATCTCAGTGTCCTTTAACTTGGCCAATTATCTAAAAGTTTCAGCTTAAGCAAAAAGATCTGCGATGCCAGAGGTGGGTGAATTGCCTGTCCGGCTTTGAGCTAAATGCAAACAAAAATACCAACATGCAAATGCTTCGCAGGTAGCATTTTAAAGAGTACAAGTATCCAGACATATTTAAGGGTTAGGAGTAGGGTGATGTTTGATGTCAGGTTTAAACTGATACAGCTTAGGTGGTTAAGTAGCTGCAAGCTATACACAGAAAGCAGAATAAGTCCCTACAGTCTTACACATACATTTTTGCTGTTCCTTCCTCTGCTATAACCCTCCTAAGAAGTTCATAATGAACTTGATGTGAAATCATGGACTTTTACTTAAGCAAATATTGATTTGTGTTTATTTCCGAAAAGAAAATCTGATGTTGTGTCTTCCAGTAAGTAAATACAGATGGACAAAAACAAAGTGTGTTTTAAGACTCTTACATCACTTGATACAATGTATCGTTGGGCTGAATAAGCCAAATTAAAATCAAGTACCAGAGGATGTCATCAAATAGCCTCACAAATGTTTTTACGTGTGGTGGAGGCTCCTTTGACCTTTACTGTGGTGTGAGCAATGCACAGAACTGGAGAAGCAAAAGAGTGCCAGGTGCTAACAGCCTTTCAGGATCCTGAGTCAGGAGGGCTAAAGCTCCTTCATAGGGTTTTATGGATAAAAGGAGTTTATTTCATGAAAAGCCCCATCTGCACTGGGCGTTGTTGTGTTGTCTTTCCCAGGGAAAGACTACACAACCCAGAGATAATCTTTGTTTGTTGCTGAAAAACTGTGGTTTTATTTTGCACATTGAGATCAGTTTAAAGGTGTCCAATTTCCAATTTGGTAAATTACTTTGAAAGGGGTTTGGGTTAATGGTTTATTGTGTATTTATTTTGGTAATTTGAATGTCCTCCTCATGTGTCTGTTTAGGCTAGCCTACCTGTGTATATATACCCCTGCTTTGTGTCATTTGTTAGGTCATCTTATTGTGTTAACACACTGCTTGAGTTGAGTTATTGTTTAGGTGACCTCACTTAAATTGGGCCCTATTTAGTTTGTTTTGCACTTTGAAGATTTATTTGCATTTTTCAGTAATTTGTGTAAATCTTTGTGACTTAAAATTTTATTAAATGTTGACATTTTTCATTTTTACACCTTTGTCCTGACTTTTCTCTGCTCGGCCCCTGACAGTTGGTCACCAATGTATAATGTATATTACAGGGTGGCAGTGGCTCATGAGATCAGCGGGCTGGAGGTTTGAACCCACTCCATCTCAGTCATTGTCATTGTGTCCTTGGGCAAGACACTTCATTCACCTTGCCTTGTATAAATGTGAATCAATGTTTGGTAGAGATTGGCAGCCACATTTCCATCAGTCTGCCACAGGGCAGCTGTGGCTACAGATGTAGCCTACCACCACCAGCAGATTTCACTGATTAGCTCCTCCCCTCAGACTGAAGGTGTGCTGATCAGTGAAATTACCTGCTTTAGTGACATAAAACCTGAAGGGTCTCACCCCTCCACGGCACACAGGTTGACACCAGTGGTCTATGGTATCAACATAAGGACAATTAGCTTTGCTTCATTGTTTACAACTATAGGGGCACTGATTCAAAATTTGCTGATGACATTACGTTTTGTACTTTGAATTGTGTCATATACAGTGGAACCCTGGGTTACGAGTGCTAAGGCACACAAATTTAGCGAGTTACGAGGAAGACACCGGCCACAATTTTGTACCGGCTCATGAGCAAAAACTCGGGTTGCGAGTAAAATAGTTCACGAGTGTAAGAAAAGCACACGTTACTCACCGACCAACTGGAAACGTAGACATGAAACTCACGTGGTATTATGCTTCATATTTGTGCCTTTTTTAAACCTGAAATAGTGCTTCGTTTTGTGTTTTTTCATCAAGGGATCTAAGAAGGATGCTAGTGGCGAGAAGAAAACCTGTAATATGATGTCAATGCAGGTGAAACACAAAATAGAAAAACACTCTCATGGTGTTCGAGTGACCAATTTGGCTAAAGCTGGCTGCACATAGAAAAACGCAACTCCTGAAACATTAGTGTTAAGTTCTTTCTTAGATTAAGTTTGCTCTTTATGTTTAGTACATGTATGCCAAGTCTCTGCTTCCCTCCTTCCTCCTCGTCCTCCATCAAGCCTCCTTCGCCTGCAGCCATCTGTCTCCAAGGTAATGTGTCATTATAAATAACTTTTAAAACTAGTTTCATGCATTCCTTTTCAGATATTTAACATAACTTGCAGATACCTTACAGTACATGCACGTATGGGTGTGTACATATGGGAGTTTTCTTGGGTCTTGGAGTGGATTAATTGGTTTTGCATGTATTCTTATGGGAAAATCAGTCTCGCCTCACAAGTTTTTCATTTCAGAAGCTTGATCCCGGAACAGGTCAATCTCGTAACCCGGGGTTTCCACTATACTTTGTTTCACTCAATTTTGTCATTGCACAGTACGCACATGTCGCACTCAAGTTTATCAGATCAGTGTTTCACAGTGTGGCTGGGAGTTTAAGACTTTGACAGACTGCAGATTGTCATAACTGCAGTCCCTGTACACTTGGCTGAAACTCCTGTGATGTCCCCGTCCATTTTTCATTCCCTATTTTCCCTGATAAGATCATTTCAACATGGTTTTAGTAACCCACTGTACTTTCTCTGTCCATATTTTCCAAGCAGTTCAAGTCTACATAAAACAATGAGATGGACGCTGTTCTTGCTGATGAAGGTAAATCAGTCCAAAACACACAAACACTCAGAAGCTCAACTGGTACACTACATGCTCTGTACACTTGAGAACAGGATAGGAGCCTACTTGCTCTTTGCTGCAGGCTGTCTCTTCTAGTGCTTACCTATTTCCTGTCTTCAAAACTGAAATGCTGACGCAAAATATGCTAACAACCTGACAGACTACATAGTAATCTTCAAGCATTCTGGCAGTAAACAATCTCCCTGAATTGTCTGAAATGTTTTATTGTTGATGATATGTGAACCAGTCAGTGCAGGACTCTTTGAGGCTGAGATGAAATAGACAAACTCACTGATGGTCTAAAATGCAGCAGAACAGTATGAGATTCTGTATCATTTGTGATGACTCTTATCTGGAACTGATGCTGAAACGTAGGAGTGAGAGACATACAACTGAAGCTGAGCTAAGGAACTGGCTCAGAATGATGAATGAGTGAGACAGGAATGAGATTAGGAGTAGTCCACTGAATAAATGAACAGATTAATGAAGTGAGAATAAAGAACAGGCGGCTCGGTGCTGCCAACGACAATGACACGTTTCTCTCCTTCTAAATAAAAAGTGCTGCTTCTAAGAATAGCCGGGCTTGCCTCTGGTTACGTGGCTGTGATCGCTATCATCATTAGCACTTTTTGTGGTATGATTCTCACCTTAGCAGAAGTTAAAATGTGACTGTATGAGATCATGATGAGATGTTGCTAAGCTGTTTGGTTTGAGTACAAGATGCTGAGAAACAAAGCCATTCAGGGTTTGACACAATCCATATAGAGGCAAAATTTACAGCCTTCTGAGTCAGAGGAAGAAAATGACACACCATCGCCACTAAGTCTAATATGTGTCTTCTGTTTTAAACATAAGAAGGAAAATCATGAAACTACTGCTAAGGTTAAGGCTGCATGAAAACGGTGCATGTTAAAAGGTTAAAAATGAAACATAACATGTTTCCCTTATCATAGACTTTTCTGGATGTGTAAGTTATATGGAGTGAGTGCATGTTTCTACATTCTGAGAAATAATCCACCTTCACCAAGTCTCCTAAATGTCATGGACTTTATCACTGCAGTGACTGGTATCTCAACAAAAGCTACTTTAGGTTGTCTTACAAGACTAATATGTTTGCCCCTCAGTAAGGTCTCTAAAGGCAAGGCTGTTTCTGCCACAGTGACATTTTTTCTCAATGTGTACATATCGCTATGCCAGCATCAGCATCTCACCACTGAACAGAGTCATGCAACATGTCTCACGGTAACCCTGTGCCACAGACATTTACTTTATATCCAGTTGTGTTTTGTAATAAACATAATGGCAACATTACATTTTGTTACGAATGCAATCTGTGCATTTACTTAACTATACCCTTTTCAAGTATAATATTTATTAGCTTAATAATTTTTCTATCCGTCAATCTCCTCAGAGAAGTCAACTGGAGCCAGCATCTAGTGGTCATCATTGGCACTACTCTTGAAGACTATTTCAAACATCGTAACAGTGTAAACGTAGTACTTCAGTGATTATTGCCTCTTGAGTCATTAGCCTAATTAATGTTGTTGTCATCATTAAACATATCAGATTAGTCCACTTTCACTTGCTGTTTGTGGCATGAATCCTATTACCACTGGGGAAACAATATCAAGAGGACTGAACACAAATTCAGAGCAACTTGCAGTGTTTCTGCCTAAGTGTTTCTCTGTCTGATTTGCATCCCTAATAGTCATGTGACCACACCCTGCATATGCTTCCCTGCTGAAACGAAGACTGATTGTTTTTTTTTATTATGCAGGTAGATAATGAACTGATGGAGAATTGGCTGTCACATTCACACATACTGTTTTAATCATTATTTTTTGCAGTTAGATAATTGCACAGGATGACTACATTTGCGTTAGCTTGAAAATATCACTTCCACACTTTCAGCCTGCCCTACTCTCTTCTTCAAATACAATTACTAATTGCCCCCACAAGAAAGATGGAAATGACCAAAATCAAACAAAAAACTGTCAACAAAGGAAATGACTCATTTAATCTTTTTAATGTATGTTTGAATTAAGACCAATAAGTTAAACTAAACTAAAACAAAATGCAGGGAAATATTATAATTTGTGGAGTTTTTAAGGTTTGGTAATATTGAAGACTGAGAAAAAGTTTGAACAGCTGCCTGTAGTGGAGGTCTGCAATCTCTGACTGACCCTCTGTTACTTAATTAAATCACAGTCTTTCACACATATAATTGCACATGCTGGCATTGTGAATTAGATTAATTGGGCAGGGGTAATTTACAACCAGCAGATACTTTGGTTATGACACATGTTCAAATTTATTTCCCTGTTAAAATAATAAATTGTCAGTACGTCATGGTTGAGGTAACCCCCTTTTCTCCTTCTGAGTGAGGAAAAAGACCTGGTTTAACTTAGTGTGTTAAGGCTGGATGCCTTGATTCAGAGGCTCTTGACATGCTTCAAATTAATCCTGCAGCCATGTTCTGACTCTTGTCCCCTGGCTGGCCTCATGCAGATCCTCAAATGCCCTCATAGTACAGCTGGGCTCGCTGTATCAAACTGAATCAATTTGCCCACTTACCTCAAATACAACCAACACAAATAAAGCGGGGTAAAGTAAGTACATAAATATGCATACATATTCAAAAACATGCAGTTAGGGCTGCATATTTCCCATGACAATGGTCCCATAAGAAAAAGCAGGGTACTGGATTTGTCTCGACTTATAAATGTTGCATTTAGAAATGAAAACTACAACAAAGCAGATGAGTTAATGGAAGACACTGCACAACAATATTTCCAGGCCTGGAGTGCAAAGAAAAAGAGCTAATCAAATGGTAAGTGGTATAGCCAGCTCTGTTTATTTCTAATGTAACAAATTCAAAAAGATTACATTTGTGACACACAGTACCTGATGCAACAGTATGTTGATGAACACAAACATGCCATTTGGTATTGTATAAACATACAGTGGGATGTCAAGGGATGCACTTGCTATAAACTTTTTCAATAAATTTTTGGCATGACTCACTTTTATGTCATGTTGATGGCAATTAAATATGGCTGAAATGTTTGTTCACACACATATTCTGTTCTGATTTAAATAAATAAGACTTATTTCAAAGACTTCCCATGTAAACATGTTGTGGCTGTACTATTAAAACACTCACCCTGTGGCTTGAGATCCAGGAATGAATCCAGCAATTACACAGCAACAGCCAAGATTAGATTTGTGCTTAAAGGATAAAATGAAGGAATGGAAAAAAAAACTTAATGTAATACAGCAAAACTACACTAAAACCATGAATGAAAGAACAAGATAAGAAATGGATGCATATGCCCAGAACAAGAAAATCTCAGTAAATCAACAAGATCTAATGTTAAAGGCAGCAAGACGCCTGTTTTTCACTTCTCACAGACTGATAGAATTCCACGGAGCAATTGTGTGTTGACATTTGAGATCTTCAAACAATGTCACTGCTTTTAGCAGAGACTGATAGGTCAACTAGGGCTTGCAATTACACCTAATATGAAAAAAACAAGGCACAGACACCTGTGGAACTCTGTGGTAATGTTAAGTACGTATCTGCACTTAACATTACATTGGATTGGTGTCTCATTAGTACCCAAACTTACAGTGCTGTGAAAAAGTGCTTGACCCTACCTGATTTCATGCTTTTTTTGTATATTTGTCCCACTGAAATGTTTCAGATTATCAAACAAATTTAAATAAGGTCCACCACAATACATCCAATTCACCAGAACATTTACATTTTAAAGACTTTCACAAGACGAAGTCAGCAAGGGTTTTAACAGTGAGGAGCAAAGTTAGCGAAATAGAAATATGCTGACATAGTAATTAATAATTAATAATTCAAGTATTAAAGGTTAAAAACCACATGACCGACTTATTTTCTGCTGCCAAAACAGTGTTTCAAGTCTCTTTCTGTTCAGTCAACATTATTTTGACTTGCCCAGATACAGGGAATGCTTTATTTGGAAATGTCTGCCCCAATTTGTTGATTTTTTAAGTTCTAATTATTATTTTCCTCCACACGTGAAACATATTTTCTCTCTTTCTTTAGTGAAGGCACACAAACTCTTTGTTGTATTTTCATTTCCACGTCATACGTCTATTTCAATTTTAATTCACATTTACAAACGGTGCAGTGTTTTACTGGAGTCCCATTTTGTGCCAGAGTTTGAGAAGCAGAGTAATAGTTTTAATATACAATACTTACTTTTCTGTACAAAATGAAAACTTCACCATCAAAAAGTCATTGCTGATAATACAGGATCTCTTGCGTGAATATCTTTTGGGGGCACTGTGCAGTTTGAACCAATAAAATGTCATTTTCTAAAGCACAAAGTCTTTCGTACTTTGGCAATCCATTGCAGTTCTTGTGGTGTCAAACCACCAATATTTTGCTCATCTTCTGCATTCAGCTCAGAGACTGTGATAGCTCGAGCGGTCACAGTGCGTTTGGAAAAGGAGCTTGGACCGAGGAGGAGCAGCAATGTACTTGGCACTTTTAATTTTTACCACACAATATAACACCATCCAACGTGCACCATTCACCAACCCCTTACAAACACTGAATGACTCCTATATATACAAAATATGCTATGCCTATGTTTGGACCATACCATTTTTTACAGGGGAGGAAACAAAATATACAAACACCTAAACACACATTCCTAAACACACATTGTTTAATATGTATATCAGGATTTTAAAGGGAAACCCTTTAAAATCCTGATATACATATTAAACAAATATAAACACAAACTCATATCCCAGACACCCTATAATCAACAGTATAAATACATATTTACATTAAACAATAAACTAGAAACCCCTCCTTCAACCTCCTGTGTGCAGTCACCCTCCCGGTGACTTTAAGTGGTGTTCATCCCCCGGGGAAATCTTTTGGCCAGACACTACGTCGGAAGCGGAACCCCACACACAGGTAAGTTAGCGTCTGATACGTTCTCAATTCTCTTTACTATCAGACTGTTAATGGCACGTTTACACATGTACATTTACCGTCTCACACTCTGCGAAATAAACCCCTTTGTCAATATGCACTGTTTGTTTTCAGGTGATAACGGAGCGGACAGCAGAGCAAATGGCTCAGCATAGACCTGCTGAACAACTCCTCCGCCACCGAACCCCACATTACCTATGTCACAGTGGTGGGCCGTCAGGGCCAGCAAGGCCTTCTCTGCTGGCCTAACATAACCAGACATCATGATCATAATTATAATAAAAGTCAATTTCATTTTAAATTTATTTTTCCTAAAAATATATATAATTATTCTCCATATTCTGTTCTTTTCGTGTCATATTATACCAATTTGGTTACGCTGCTTCCAGTGTTGTAGTTTTAGGTTGGAGTTTTTATCCAATCAGAATTCAGCGAGCTTGTGTGAAGGCATCTGTACACTGTAAGTGAACGGGCACATATAGTTGATAGATAGTTGCGATAGCCAATCAGATCACGAGTTGGCTACAGTAAGGCCAGCTAGAAGGCCTCATGTTGAACGTGACATGTACGGGTTTTGTGATTGGATACTCACTTGACCTAAGCGGAAGCAGCACGTTGCAGGAACGAGACACCCAAGCACGACTGGACACTTGCAAGCTACCGTGCTTTTAAAAACTTTTGGGGACAAAGAAAAGGATTTATTGTTGGAACTGAAACGCACAGACAAACTGTAC
>JAQQAE010017984.1:0-11312 GCA_029823295.1 Pseudamia nigra
TGTTTAAAAATCATACAATGTGATTTCCTGGATTTTTTTTTACATTCTGTCTCTCAAGCTTGATGTGAACCTATGATAAAAATTACAAATCTCTCTTATCTTTTTAAATGGGTGAACTTGCACATTTTTACGTTGCCCAATACTTATTGGCCCCACTGTATGTGACATGAAGTGGCAAGATGCCACATTTAGACATATTTAAAAAAGGTTACATTCTGACTTTTCTATTTATTTTCTTATTTGCTGTTTATTTTCCAGCCTCTGTTCAACACCCACTGGGCATTAATGCATGTGTGGGCTTTTGTTTGTGCTCATGAGTTATGTAAGAACAGAAGACATTTCAGAGAGGCTGTTTAGATTCCACAGGACGCACACCACTCACACAAGGCCTAGCACCACACATTAAATCCACCTATGTCTTTAAAGTCACCAATATGGCATAGGGTGGCAAAACACAAAAACTTTAGCCGGTGCTTACAAATACATCAGAGTAGAGTCTACAATGTGAAAATGGGGTATGCATGGGAGATAGAAGTCTTTGGCAGCAGAGCATCTTTGCTTCATTTTTTCATGCAGGATGTTTTTGGAATGTATGAAAACTACATAAGCAACAAAAAGTGATAACAATACACAGTATATTCTAAATTCTCTTGAAGGCTATTGTTCTGCCTACCTGTTTTTCCAGCTTCTGCTGCATAAGACTGGCACTGTCATCTTCAATACCACTGTAAGGAAAAAGAGAAATACCACTTGACAAATTCCAAAATGTCACACACATTTAGGTCTGAAACCTTGTTTTCCTTATCACATCAGCTGGTGCTGCTGGTATTACTTTAAACTAGCATCACATCACTTGTATAGTCTTCATTCAAATGAATACTGCAACAATAGGGTAAAGAAATTTAAAAATACTTTTAATTCCTCATGAGTATATTGAAGAAACAATAGACAATTTAAAATTTTTGAAAAAAAATGCAAAAAGCAAGTCTGTATCATGGAGAGAAAGAGAAGTGAGAGAACAGGACAGCACTCCAGCTTAGACAAAGCCTGATAGTCTCTGGACATGTATCCTGGACACCTTTCAGAAGGGACCGGGCCCATGTTGCTTAGTTACACTGAGGAGAGAGAAAGGCAACAGCAGGAGTCTGTTCAGACAGACCCTGGCACCAAGATCCACAGGATTCTGCTTCTTCTCTTTTCAAAACAACTGAACACCACACATAGAGGTCAATAATGCAGGTTTAGTTAAAGTGTGAGTCACTGGCTATTTTCCTGTCAATGTCATTTGGTGTGCAGGGTAGAAATTGGGCTTTAATAGAAAAGATTATGTGTATGGGATGAAAAATCTTTATCACAAAGTCTATATCTCCATAAGCTAGGCTTATCCGATATACAGCATCATCTTCATCCCATTTCCATCTCTCTGAGAGACCTTTAAATCCTTTCTCATCTCTTCTGTACAGGTGATCACTTAACATGCTTCTTCAGCAAGTGTTTTCCTTTGGGGACCCACTTTTTTAAAGACGTCAAACCATTGTGACCAGATTTACAATAGAACATTGTTATGTCAGAAACAATAGAACTCATATAAATCATGAATAGTTTGCTAATCTGTTCAGATATTGACTTTCCTAATCATTTTGCTGCCATTTCTATATCATCTTACAGCATTGTCTTGAAAAGAGAAGAGATACAGTATCTGTTGATAAATCATGCAGTGAACCACACCTTTATGAACAGTCAAGTAAACAATGTACACATCTTTACTAGCCTATGTATGTAACATTCAGTATTACTAGAAATATGCTTCTTGCCAAAAGTATTTGCTAGACATGCAGTTTTGTTTGGCAACGCAAATGAAATGTCCTGTGATTCTGCCCTAGTCTTTTGGAAGGGATGCCTTTAAATATCTGACATCAATTCATCTCTAAAGAAGCCTTTAAGGAGAGCTAGAGACAAGAGCTGGAAACCCCTTCATATCAAAATGTGCTTTAGTTGGGCAGCTAGCTCACTAGGTAAAAATAAACCTACTGTGTAACAATGCACATTATTATATGTAGTCTTATAGCCAATATATTCTAGCTTATACACAGTAGGTACTAATCTCACATCAATGTTCAGCTCATCACTTGTAAATCCTTCTTCAAGCATCCCTCAAACAGATAGGTCCTGTGGGAGGACATGAAGGCACCTGAGAACATGACCTTGTGACAAAGGGAAGAACTAGGGAGTAGTGACGGCAGTAGGTTATGATTATAAATTAGGAGCTGTGATTTTCAGTGGTGGCATGAGTGGATGACACACTGGGGAACTGCCTGTTCGAAATCTGAACATACAGTTTCACTTGAGCAATCTCATTAAACCTATTGAACCATAATGCTATACAGTACTGCCATTGTACAAAGCATAGATTAGTTATTAAAGACAGCCTCATTGTTACATTACACCATCAGTTTTTCACACTTATTATATTAGACATTTACTGTGTTGTTATGTAAAAGTGATATTTGTGGAAATATTCAAGGCATGTGGTTTTCCTTCTGTCGACTGGACTGGAAATCTTTTTTGAAGATGTTTCGCTACCTATCCAGGAAGCTTCTTCAGAGAACTGAAGACAGAAGGAAAACCACACGCCTTGCATACCATGACCTGGATGACTGAGAATCTTCACAGACTTGTGGAAATATTGTAACTTAACTCTGTAATGGACATATTTAATTCAACTTATGCAGAAAAAAAATGTACCACTCATTAGTAACAACAGTGCCGCGTTGGTTTGCAGTATCAGTCTTCAAATACCAAGCCATTATTTGTAATGCATGTTCATGACATCAGAGGATATTTTCTGAGACTTTACACAACTGTCTTTCCCTTTTTGAACGTGCATTGTTTTTTTTTTTTTACCAGTTACAATTCAGCAGCAAAGATTCTACAATAACCAGGACATTCAGCTGACATTTTGAGAGTGAAAGCTTTGCATGAGAATGTGTTTTTGATGTGTAATCATCTCTACCTTGCTGTTGAGTTAGAGGAAAAGCTGGCAGAGCTGGAAGGTCTTCAGGGAAAATGGCAATTTGGTACCAAGGCAGCCCAAAGCACAGTCGATGAAGAAGAAGACAACAATAATTGGTTAGACAAGTGGTTCAAAACGTAACAAAACAAACTAAAACTCAGTACAGTCCATTCATACGAAATCAAACATACTAATCAAGAGTAAAACACCACCTCCCTTGTGATATCAACATAAACACATCAATATATTGTTGAGTTGAAAGAATATCCTCTACCACAAATGTTCCTGGAAAACATGCACATATGCTTGCACACACACAGGGAGCCTGACAGCTGTGAGTGATCAATGTTTCATTAGCCCATCACAGCTTGGGTGACAAGAGAAGGACATGCCGCTGTTGTTCCTTCCTTGTGTGTCAGACCAAAGTAACCATGGCGATTTCAATTCTGTCACCAGCACACCTCCACCAGCATTGATTAAAAACCTCCAGTCAGTTCTTAAGCTTCACTGCAACTGGAGACCTTAGCACTGTGCCGTAAAGATTTACACACTGATGAAGGAGGGGTCAATTAAGCCTGGTAACTTCTGATTAGCTGCACATCAAAATATTCATTAAAAATCCTTTAGCACCAGAACCTAACCCAAACAAAACAGGAAAAAAACATGATCGCAAATCACAGAACCGATCTCTTCTGTTTTATTTAAACACAATAATTTTCAGATTTTTTTATGGTACAGTGTGATTACTTACTAAACAATTGCTCTAACCTCAGCAGTTGGACATAACGGACAATCTAACTTTTTAAATTAAGACTGTAATGATAGTACTGTACTCCATTTCAACCACACCCCAATCACTGAACTGAATCCCCTTAGATACCCACAGAAACCCTGTGATGTGAAACAATTATTTTATAACCACTAACTATTGCCTGCAACTCTTTTTTTATTTCAGCACCACTTTACTCCTCTATTCACTGGCCCAATGCAAAGCAGCATTCAAAATAAAACATGGACATACACACGCAAAACACCAACTCTGGTTACAACACAGTCTGATGCCCTGAATAAGTAACGACATAGTGGCAGAAACATGAGCAAGAGGCACATCTCTGGACAGCAGCAGGTCAACCATTCAGCTGGCCAGAGGGATGAAACAGTGACTGGCAGTAACTCTAGAGTGGTGTTGACCTCATCCTAGGATAGGTCACTCTTTTATACTCTACTTTTGAAAAAACACACAAAATGGGGTGTGTTGGATGCAAAAATGGCGTGTCTTAAAACATGAGTTCAAGCAAGGCAGTTCAACAACCAAAATTCAAACACATGTGCCTGTGTATGCAGCTACCTGTATGACCACCGACTGTAGACAGGCTGAGCTCCTCCATTCTTTATAGTGTCCATGGATTCTGCTTCAGGAATGCTCGTCCAGGGCTTTCCTATCTACAGTACTACAAAAAGCCCTGACTTACTGTGCAGTCCTACCCAACAATAAGTCCTGCAGGCAAGCTCAAAGACATGTGCTATTATGTCACTGGGAAAGAGTAGCTATGTCCTACCCTGGGGAGTGACGGCTACCAGTGCTGAGGCAGACTCTGAGTGGAGACCTGGATCTGTTACCATGACTTCGCACTTTCAGCAGCACACAAGGATTCAGCAAAGAGTAAAGCAGGACAAAATACTACTAGGTTTAAGCGATAACAAAACAATGTAAAACACCTTCAATGAAATTACTCACAAAACTAACACCATGAGTATTAAAGGGTAATTCTAGAGTTTCTTTAATCTCCATATTAAGACACTATACTGCAGTAGTTCCTTTCCCTTAAGTTCCTCTATTTAGCTGCACAACAGCATTCCAGTAACTTTGTGAGAGCTCATTTCCTGTGACTCATTGGGGATACTGAATATATCACACTGCAGATGCATTTTCTGTCTGGCATCTCAGATATATGCAATAGTGGGCATTTATTGAGTTTTAAATATCTCCATTTCCCTCTGAAAATGAATGCCCACACAACATTACTGAATTGCACCATGTCTGACTGTCTGCAGCATATGAGTCAGATATTGCAGTCTTTGTAAATTAAGAAACCAAAAAAACATGTACAGTACTGAAATAAATGGAATGTAATACAATAAACAGAAACCTATGGATTACCTTCATGAAAACAGACATGTGGACCTTATTCTTGTTGCTAGGAGACCAGAGCCTCCCTGTCTTTTTTCTTTGCCTACTGACGAAAGCAAAAAGACAGTGCAGAGAAGAAGAGTACCTTTGTGTATTTGTGCTGAGACACAGGACTAAAATGTTACATACATCAACTGATGGTCAGCAGGGGAATCATTCACCTGTGGGAGTAATTACTAAACTCAAAACAAAGCATGGAAATAAGCTACAAGAGTTGATAATAATACCATTTCTCTTGGGATCACATACACATTATGACTTCACCCACAACTGGAAAAGGCTAGTTTTAAAGAACATTACAGGCTAAGTAATGTCATCATCTATCCTAAATGGAAGTCAAGGGGAAATGGGTGAATAAGAAATGTGTTTCATAAAATTACACACAGGGAAAGTGACCAGACTAAAAATAACTGTCTCTCTTTGCAGGAGTAACTGACTAGATAATTCAACTCAAATAGGCCATGGCTACTGTATGTATTTGAAACACTTGACAACCACAGAGAGATATCCACAAGCCAAGTTTGCTATTGCAGTGTTTTACCACAATACAGTACTTGTGGAGAAATGTTTCTATCTGACTGATTTACAATGATTGTGTTACAATGTTTAACAATGACGATAAATGATTTACTGTTTTTTTCTTTTTTTGACATTCTGTGGCGTCACATTGTAGGTTGAGCTGAAATATAAAGCACAGGTTGTGGGTAATGTGTGAGAAGTAAACTACCGTAACTTGTTTCAATAGAATACAATATGTCTATTTTAACTATCATAACATTTCAGCTTATAATTTTAGGCTGACATGGGAATTATTTACACACCAGGATAATATAAACATCCTATTTCTCAACTGTACTATGCAACAGAATGCACAGCCCAGGCACTCAAGAGCTGTTCCACAGAGAAGTAAAAAAATCTTACGCATCTCTCTGTCCTCATGTGAGCAATTTGCCACATTATACTTGAGATGCTGTTATGAAAACTGTCACTCCTCCAATGTATATGCTCAGAGATCTGAACCAGCAATACTCTGCCAAGTGACTCAATAATCACCAGTTAAAGAGAACATAAATATTAAGAAAAGAGATCCCTATACCACAGGTATTCACTGAGATACGGTGCTGCTAGAATTGTAGTAAATAATACACTTTTGAAAGATGAATGAAAAAGAAATAAGCAGTAAGGAATATCCCATTTGTCATCGATCTTCTATACTTTATCATCACAAATGCTGAGTCAGCCATCTGTGACCATTAACACAAACCCTTTGGCTTCTTTGAGCAGAGTGCATCACAGCCAGTATGTTGAGCAGAAGTACATTGCTGTGGCTCGTGTTACTAAACTGACACATTTTCAGTGCCAAGAGGTTTCCTTTCTTTCCTGGCTGTCAGCAGTCTATAAGACAAAACCCAAATGGGCTAGTAGCTATATCAATGCACTTTTACAGCTAAGAAACAAATTGATGTGACTGGCTCAGTTTAATCAGGTCATTATCTTAAAATCGTAAAATTATAATTACACATGTTGACAATTATTTATTTTTAAAACAAGCCATTTACAAGCTTTTGCTGCCATAGACAATTTATGATTAAATACGTGAGTATACATGACTGTGCCTAACTTTGCAGAACAATCTTGAAAAGTGATAAAAAAATCAAATGAAACAAACAGGAATGCATCAGTAAAACAGAAAAGGGAGGACGCTGCTTTTAATTTTTTTTTCCTCACTACAAAGTGAAAGCAGACCTCTGGTCCAGCGCACGAAGTAATGTCACTCCCATCATGTACACCCACATAAACACACAGTACGCTCCCACACAAATACATATGACTCACTCAGATACTCAACACCTGTTTTCATTACCAGCAGAATGAAGATCACAAAAAGATCCAGAAAACAGTATGAAGACAGCATGGTGATTATTGGGTTTATGACAAGAGAGTTACGTTTTGTTACGGAAAATATCAGAATACGGTATAATTATTTACTGATTGAGCTGTAACCCATGGCTCCTTTCAGTAGTTGAGAGGAACACTACTTCATCGACACCACGGACAAATAACAGCCAGCAAAAGCACCATGACATTGCCACAGTAAGGCAAGCTCAAACATGAAATGCAGTGCCTTTTTCATGTGTGGTGTACCCCTTCTCTTCCTTAGATCATTGAAATTATCCGCTTTGACAACTACGTAATGCACACGCTTGGATGAACTGAAATCAAAGTTGTTTTCCTAAAGGCACTGCAGTCCCGCATATCAAAGGAGATGGGAGAGAGTCATTATTATTTTGCTTATTTTGTGTCGAATGTGGCATCGCTAGAAACAGTTGGTAAAGATTCGCGGATGTTTCGTATCTAATATAGCGGGTCTTTATAGCCTTAAATTACCTAGTATAAACCTGCTACTGTCTATACCCTATATACATAATAACATATTAGAGTCTGGTTTTCTCAGTATTACTTAGGTTAGGGTAGCCTAAAGCTGTCAAAGTCTGTTACGTTTCTGCACCGATGGTACTTAATAGTTATTCTATTTAAATATTTACTGACTATTAAACGGAGTTGAACATCACGTTAGCCAGTTTTGGGTGCGTTTATTATGATTTCTTCTCATTTTCTGTCGTTCAGCTACAACAGTAAGTAACCGGTGACGCCGTTTTGTCTTATGGTTATGTTCAGTTGTTCACCAAGTTTGAGATACTTTGAAAATAACGCCAATGTCTTTCGTGATTGTGAGAAAAAGTAGCTAATTGTCACCTGTAATGGTAGCTGTGAAGTGTTATGCTAGCATATTACTCTTAAGCTAACGTTAGCTGCCTCAGCCCCAGCCTTTACTGTATGCAGTGGTCCCTTTATAAAAGTTGTGGGCGACCCCTTAGTTTTCTAGTTGAAAAACGAAAATTAGCCTGTTATTTCGCAGCTGTCCAGACAGACATTAAACCAATACCATGTTCAAAAGTATGTTTTCAAGAGTATATATTACCTTATACTGTAGTAACTCATGTTTATCCACCGTTACTAAGGAAGATCCTCGTGCCGTAGTACACCTTTTGTGGACGCGACTCAGAACTGTTACTCACTCCTTAGTTACCGAACGCAACAAGAAGGTAGGCTGCTATTGGTCACCGGCTTATTTAGGTTCAAGACGATTGGTGGATATTTTTGAAGAATCGTGGCAAACTATTGCTGGTTTGTACCTTGAAAATACTATACCCACCCATTAACTCGTGTCTGGAAATGATCAAAAGTGATATGTCACAGATAAACATGACAAAAAAGGTTACAACAGGCGCATTGATAATTGAAAATGTATGCTTGCATCAAGATACAAATCATGCATATTCTCGGCAAATGCATGCATTACGGTGGGGAACCTTTATTTCGAATGACAAAACTACGCATTAATTTTTTAAAAATCTGTAATGAATGTATAATTTTATCTAAATTGACGCTTTTCTGTAGCAATAACTGCATTCCATCACAATCCGGCGATATCATCCCCGAATCACACATTCTGAGTGACTTTTTATGTGTTTATTTATCTTTTCTACAATGTATTTAGAGCATAAAATTTGTTACAAAACAGCTTACCCTTTCAGCAGCAACTTAGTAAATGACACTATTTAAGATTGTGTTACTGGCAAATTATTTTGATTCTGACCATGTTATTACAGTAAAACACACAAATACTATTACAATGCACAGCATATATACAATTCAGAAACCTGGCCTTGTTTTGTAATGCAATATTTAGTGCTAGAACACAGGACAATCATATCTTTCTCACCAGGCACATAATTTTACAAAGATCCTGCCATAGTAAATTAGAAATGCAGTTCACTAATTAGCCAGTCTGCTTGTAAAAATATAATTAGCATAACAATATCATGACAAGTCTATGTTCAAAGGGACAAGTGAGAAGCAAGTGACAACTTAAGCTCATTCAACTCATTTATAGTTCAAAAAACTTGAAGACGGTAAATAAAAAATGCAAATTAAATACACAGCAATGCCCTTTTAGTGGTAAACATCGCCTCACATCACACTTGAATGAATGCATCCGAATCAGATAATTGGCCTCTCTCTTTTAACAAATGCATCAACTCCTTCCTCCGTCTCCATGTCACCTTCACACCATAGTCCCTCTCTGGTGTGTCAACTACCAAAATGTCAGGTGGATCATTACATGGTGGTGTACACGGTGAAAACAGCAGTAGGTTTTGAGCATGGGCAGATGAAGAACTCTCCTGTTGTATGACTTTTGGAGTATCCATAACAGGTGGTGGTCCAAGAGTGTTCATATCAGTGACCTTATTGGAGGCAGGTGTTGAAGGTCCATCTGCTGAAATTCTGCCTCTTTCTGACACCTGAGTGGATGGAGTTTCACACTGATCTAAACATCTACTAGACAACTTAGCTCCATCACAAAGTCTCTGACCATTCCTTTGCCTTACTGAGGCCAACTGTCTCTTTGGTGAGCCTAGATTCTGCACAAAAACGGTGTTTTTAATTTGATATGATCCTGTTGGTTGATTACCTGCGTCAGACACAGCAGTAGCTATTCTGCTGCGTGTACACTTTGACTGGTGACACTGGTCACTTGGTCTTGTCCTGAACGATAATGATGGGAATTTGCGCACACTGTTTTTTCTGGACAGCTGACTGCAGCTGTCAGAGTTACTGGTAGAAAAGTGACATTTTCTCCTCCCTCGTCTCAATGGAGGTACAGCTGCTACTGAGGCATCAAACTGGGGGCTGACCTGCAAGATTAAAAAGGAGAGTAAACATTCAGTTTCTGAAGCTAGATTTGATGGTGCAGTCTACAATACTGGGAAACTAGCTACTAGCCAGTCGTTGGTGGGAAACGGATATAATGATTAAACAGGTAACCTGCCATTCAATACAGCTTACAACATCAATGTTGTCAAGCTAGTACGTTTTTTTTTCTTACGTATACCAGATGTTGAGGGAATTTGAAATGCAGGCTGTCTCTCCTCAGACATCCTGTGGTCAGATAAGCTACAGATACAAGCACTACTACTGTAACAGTAGCTGTTTTCAACTCTGAAAATAAGTGCATGAGCTTCTGCACCTTTATAAGTTGTGTTGACTTGCAGGTCAACTATCGAAATATAAACTGAACACTTTTGTTTTCGCTCCCATTTTTCGATCAAAGACTTTCTATGTACACAAAAAGGTCCATTTCTCTCAAATATTGTTCACAAGTTTGTTTAAATCTGCGTTAGTGAGCACTTTTACTGAGACAATCATCCACCTCACAGCTGTGGCATATCAAGATGCTGATTAGACAGCATGACTATTGCACAGGTGTGCCTGAGGTCAGCCACAGTAAAAGGCCACTCTTCAATTGCTGTGTGAAGTTGCTGCATCCCAAACATGCTCGATGGGTGACATGTCCAGTGAGTGTGCTGGCTATGCAAGAACTGGGATGTTTTCAGCTTCCAGGAATTGTGTACAGATACTTGCAACATGGGGCCATGCATTATCATGCTGTAACGTGAGGTGGTCATGAATGAATGGCACAACAATGGACCTCAGGATCTCATCCCAGCATCTCTGTACATTCAAAATGCCATCAATAAAATGCTCTTGAGTGCATTGAATTGATGGCATACTGAAAAAAAAATCTTACTCCTGGTCTACAAAGCAGTGACTGGTCTTAGAACAAAATATATTCTAGACTTGTTAGTTCCCTATGAAGCATCCAGACCCCTGAGGTCATCAGGGACAGGTTTACTGTGTTCCTAGCACCAGAACCAAATGAAGTGACAGCATTTTGTTGTTCTGCTCCTCACCTGTCAGCTCATTTAAAATCAGGCCTGAAAACTATTGTTTACTGCAGCGTTCTCTTAAATAAGGACTTGTAAATTCACTTTAAAATCACCTATTATTTCTAGTCATATTGCGGGTCTGGGACTGGGAGCAGTAAAAGGAACTCTGCATAGAGGTGTAGGGTTACTTTTGTATAAAATTAAACCATAAAAAAGGAGAAGTCTGGATAAATAAACTTAAAACTTACAGTGGGGACAATAATTATTGGGAAATGTAAAAATGTGCAAGTTCACCCATTTAAAAAGATAAGAGAGG